>PVLC010023974.1:9872-25215 GCA_004027655.1 Graphiurus murinus | reverse complement strand
TTTTTTTTTTTTTTTTTTTTTTTTTTTTGTGGTACTGGGGATTGAACTCAGAGGCATTCTACATCCGAGCTATACCCCCAGCCCTATTTTTTATTCTTTTTATTTTGAAACCGAGTCTCACTAAGTTGCGGAGTGCCTCACTAGGTAGCTGAGGCTGGCCTCGAACCCGGATCCTCCGGTCTCAGCCTCCCGAATGCTGGGATTACAAGCGTGCGCCACCACGCCCGGCTTTTTTTCTTCTTTATTTTGAAACAGGGTCTCACTAAGTTGAGGAGGGCCTCACTAAGTAGCAGAGGCTGGCCGGGAAACCGGATCCTACGGTATCAGCCTCCCAAGTACTGGGATTACAAGTGTGCGCCTCCACACCAGGCAACTAGGAACCTTTCTAAGCCTTTTTTTCTTTTTTTCCCCGCGGTACTGGGGATTGAACTCAGGGGCGTTCTACCTCCGAGCTACACCCCCAGTCCTATTTTTTAGTCTTTATCTTGAAACAGGATCTCACTAAGTTGCCGAGTGCCTCACTAGGTAGCTGAGGCTGGCTGAGAACCTGGATCCTCTAGTCTCAGCCTCCCACATGCTGGGATTACAAGCATGCCCCTCTACACCCGGCAACTAGGAACCTTTCTGAGCCTTTTATATGAACTAGCTCCTCACAGCAGGCCTAAGAAGTGGGTACAGTTGTTGCCACTAGATTACAGATAAGGCATTTGAAACACAGAGAATTCAATAGCTGGCCTGAGATCATCTAGTCCCGAAGAAACAACTAGGATTTGAACCCAGGCTGTTTGAAGATGCTTCTCATCGCCAAAGCTAATTACTAGGTTTTTTGGTTTTGTTTTGGGAGGCTTTTTTGTGGTATTGGGGACTAAACCTACACTCCCAGCCCTATTTTATTTTGAAACAGGGTCTTTCTTATAAATTGCTGAGGGTCTCACCTATTTACAGAGGCTGGCCTCACAACTGCCATCCTGTCTCAGCCTTCCAAGTACTGGGATTGTAGGTGCACAACACTAACCCCAGCTATCAGTTTAACTGTCCTTAGAGTAAGGAGTCGCTATTAATTCACTAGCTTTTGCATTTAGGATGCCACCTATGTGACCAAGTCCTAGGCCAGGTTTTTTCCTCTGGAACTCCTGTAAAGTGAAATTTGTTGAAATCTGCTTAGGGACAGAGTTTCCAAATCAGATTACTCTCTTGGAAGCAAGCCTCAGACTGTCAGCATATGCATTATAAGTACTAACCAGGACAGACACATCCAATCTCACTGGATAATAATGTTTCTGAACACGCTTGCTTCACCATATAAATAAGCAAGCTAGGTAGAAAGCAGTTTGCAGTCTCTGATGTTAAACAAGGTAGAGACCAGGAAGTAAAAGAGGGAAGAAAGAAAGTGATAGAAGCTGAGAGAAGATGAATGTGACATACATGCATGTGGAGAGATCAGTACCATGCTGCAAAAAAAAAAAAAGAGGATCAAGGTCACAGAGAAGAGAACTTGTGGGCGTGTTATGACAGAGCCAGAAAAGGAGCATAAACATGAAAACGGAGTACATGGCAAAGGGGAGGTGGAAGAAGTCAGGTTGTTTTGTTCTACATACTAAGCCTTCAGAACAAATCAAACTGTAGGCTGAATTAATAGAAATACAGCATCTGGAACAAGGATAAAAAGAGCTCCGTTTTATTCTGTTAGACCACACCTAAGTAGCATTTTCTCCTTTAGAGGAATAAAATAAAGAGGACAGCCAACCAAAGTGGGGAAGGGATTTGAATCCTTGTCTTATGAAGAAGAGGTGAGGAATTCACAAGTAATCAAAGAGGCATTTTGAAATACCTGACATGTTATTTTGTAAAAAAAAAAAAATGGACTTGTCCTAGGAACCTCCCAGGTTCTAGAACTGATGTGTAAGAACTTGAGAGACACATACTTTAGCTCAGAATATGGAAGAAGTCAGTAAGTATGAAATAGGCTGCCTTAGAATGTAACCAGCTCATCTGGGCGTGGCCGTGCACACCTGTAATCCCAGTACCTGGGAGGCTGAGACAGGAGGACTGCAGGTTTGAGAACAGCCTCACCAAAGACCCTATTTCTTTTTTTTTTTTTTTTTTTTTTTTTTGGTACTAGGGATTAAACTCAGGGGCGTTCTACCTTCGAGCTATACCCCCAGCACTATTTTTTTATTCTTTATTTTGAAACTGGGTCTCACTAAGTTGCGGAGTGCCTCACTAGGTAGCTGAGGCTGGCTGCGAACCCCAATCCTCCAGTCTCAGCCTCCCAAATGCTGGGATTACAAAGACCCTGTTTCAAAACAAACAATACGCCGGGCATGGTGGCACTCGATTGTAATCTCAGCATTTGGAAGGCTAAAACCGGAGGATCAGTTCCCCACCAGCCTCAGCTACCTAGTGAGGCACTCCGCAACTTAGTGAGACCCGGTTTCAAAATAAAGAATAAAAAATAGGGCTGGGAGTATAGTTTGAAGGTAGAATGCCCCTGAGTTCAATCCCCAGTACCACAAAATAAATAAAAAATAAGAAGAATAAAAAATAGGGCTGGGGGTATAGCTCCAAGGTAGAACACCCCTGGATTCAATCCCCAATACCATAAAAAAAAAAAAAAAAAAAAAGGATTTAACAAGCCAAGCTCCACATCACTGGATCACTGGTAACATTTAATGTGCACACTGTTGCTGGCCTGTATAATGTTTAAGGTGCCTTTTATCCTTACTCTGCCATTCACCTGGACATTGAAATGGGGGAAACAATCCAGGCATGGTGGCTCACACTTTTAATCTCAGTACTTGGGAAGCTGAGATAGGAGAATCTCAGGTTTGCTGCCAGCCTCAGCTACTTAGGCCCTCGGCAACTTAGACCCTGTTTCAAAAATAAAGAATAAAAAGTAGGGCTGGGGGTGTAGCTTGGAGGTAGAATGTCCCTGGGTTCTATGTCCAGTACCACAAAAGGGGGGGGGGGTGTCAATATAACCAACCTCCTTAGGTTGTTGGAAAGCACTTGGGGCCGGGCATGGTGGCGCATGCTTGTAATCCCAGCATTTGGGAGGCTGAGACCAGAGGATCCAGGTTCGCAGCCAGCCTCAGCTACTTAGTGAGGCACTCCACAACTTAGTGAGACTCTGTTTCAAAATAAAGAATAAAAAAATAGGGCTGGGGGTATAGCTCGGAGGTAGAATACCCTTGAGTTCAATCCCTAGTACTGAGAGGGAAAAAAAAAGAAAGAAAGCACTTGGCACAGCCATTAACATTCTCTAAAAGTCAGTTGACAATAACATCCCCTAAGGCTTTGGGTCTAGTTCAGCCACAGAATATTTGCCTAGGGCAAGGCCCTGGGTTCTACCCCCAGCACTGAAACAAACAAAAGGACAAAATAACATACCCCCCACATACAAACTGGGGATTGAACCCAAGGGCGTTCTACCTCCAAGCTACACCCCCAGCCCCATATTCTTTATTTATTTTATTTATTTATTTATTTTTGCAGTACTGGGAATTGAACTCAGGGGCATTCTACCTCCGAGCTATACCCCCAGCCCTATTTTTTATTCTTTATTTTGAAACAGGGTCTCACTAAGTTGCGGAGTGCCTCACTAGGTAGCTGAGACTGGCCACGGACCCAGATCCTCCTGTCTCAGCCTCCCATGTACTGGGATTACAAGCGTGCGCCACCACGCCCAGCCAAAATAGCATTCTTAAAGTTTTCTTTTTTTCCTAGTATTGGGGATTGAACCCAGGGGCATTCTACCCCCAAGCATACTCCCAGCCCTATTTCTTTTAATTAATTAATAACTATTTATTTTGTGGGTTTAGAGATTGAACACAGACTTTCTACCTCCAAGCTATACCTCCAAGCCCTATTTTTAAATATTTTACTTGGAAACAGAGTCTCACTAAGTTGCTGAGGCTGACTTAGAAACTGCAATTGTCCTGACTCTGCCTCCCAAGTTATTACAAGTTATTACATACACCATGCTGGGCTAGACCACTGTTTTGATATTGTCAGTAATGGCTCTGGTATCACTTGACATTCTTAGAATTTCCTTTTTATATCTAAAGTTCATTTAGTAATGTCCAGAGAGTAATACTGTACTTTTTTTTTTTTTTTTTACCACCAGGATTTATTTATTTGTTTGTTTGTTTTATTTTTGGTGTACTGGGGATTGAACCCAGAGGCAGTCTACCTCCAAGCTATACCTCAGCCTTGTTTTATCTTTATTTTGGAACAGAGTCTCCCTAAGTTGTGAGGCTGTCCTGGAACCTGGGATCCTCCTATCTCAGCTTTCCACATATCGGCATTACAAGTATGTGCCACCACAGGCTTAAAAATTCCCAGTAGTATAAACTGGGAGTGGCACACACTTGTAATCCCAGTAATCTCAGCAAGTAGTGAAGACTCTCATTACTCTTCTCAACCTAGTGAGACCCTGTTTCCAAAATAAAAAATAAATAGGGCTGGGAGTGTAGCTTGCAGGTAGAATGTTCCTGGGTTCAATCCCCAGTGCCACAAAAATAAAATTTCAATTGTAGAGGACTGGAGATGTAGATTAGTGGTAGAGTGCTTACCTAGCATGCATGAAGCTCTTAGTTCAATCTCTGAAGAAAAAAAATAATAATAATAATTGGGAGGCTGAGATACTAGGATTGCAGGTTTGAGGCCAGCCTCAGCAATTTAGCAAGACCTTCAGCAATTTAGTGAGACCCTGTTTCAAAATAATAAAAAAAAGTAGCCGGGCGTGGTGGTGCATGCTTGTAATCCCAGTACTTGGGAGGCTGAGACAGGAGGATAGCAGGTTTGAGGACAGCCTCAGCAACTTTTTTTTTTTTTTTTTTTGTGGTACTGGGGATGGAACCCAGGGACATTCTACCTCCGAGCTGTACCCCCAACCCTATTTTTTATTCTTTATTTTGAAACAGGGTCTAAGTTGAGGAGTGCCTCACTAGGTAGCTGAGCCTGGCTGCAAACCCAGATCCTCCAGTTTCAGCTGGGGTTACAAGTGTGTGTCACCATGCGGGGCTCAACCTCAGCAACTTTGTGAGGCCCTCTGCAACTTAGTGAGACCCTGTTTCCAAATAAAGAATAAAATAGGGCTGGGGGTGTAGCTCAGAGGTAGAATGTCCCTGGGTTCAATCCCCAGTGCCATAAAAAGAATAAATAAATAAATTAATTAATTAATTAATATAAAAAAGATCTGGAGGTATAGCTCTAGGTAGAATGCTGCTGGGTTCAATCCCCATTACTGCCCCCCAAATTGAACTGTAAGGCGGAAGGGGAGTGTGGAGGGCGCATGTAGGTTGATGGTAGAGCACTCGCATACTATACGCGTGAAGCCCTGGATTTGATCCTTAGCACCATGGGGAAAAAATGGTAGCACCACACCGCAATCCTGGAGGCCAACTATACAGTAATGTGGGGCGACTGTAGGAAGAATAGGGAAAATAAGGAGAAAGCAAGCAGTGAAGCTTTGTGTTGACAGTTGAAAAGCAATAGCAACATTTTATCTTTATTTTGGAACAGAGTCTCACTAAGTTGTGGTTTGCATACATGAATCAGATGAGATCGTTCATTTTGAGAAAAAAGTGTCATGAAACCAACTGGGAAACCTGGATACTGGGAGATGAGGACAAGCTACCCAGTGTACTGGTTACCTGCTTACCCTGGAAAACCAGTTCTATAAAGACTGCTCTTCATGGAGAGTCAGGCTAACCTCAGCAGCATCTTCAAACAACAAAAAGCATGCCTGACTTAAAAGGGACAATGAAGTTGTCATAGCCATTGGACTTACTTAAACTTGTGGTTCCTCCAACCCACAAGGAAAAACAAATCTGATAAACCCGGGACTAGAATCCCAGCTCGGCCTCTGGCAACTGAGTGACTAGAACAAGTGACTTTATCTCTCTAAGCTTCAGTTTTCTCTCTGTAAAGGGAATAATAACAATAGTCAAATTATAGCACTGCGGAGCCAGGTGTGGTGGCCCATTCCTGTAGTTGTAGTACTTGGGAGGCTGAGACAGGAGGATCACAGGTTTGAAGCCAACCTGGCAACTTAGCAAGGCCCTCAGCAATTTAGTGAGACCCTATTTCCAAATAAAAGATAAAAAGGGCTGGTGTAGTTCAGAGGTAGAATGCCTGTGGATTCAATCCTCTGCACCATACACACACTGTATGTATATATATCATTGTCTTGAAGATTACTTGATATATTAAATGTAAAGTACACTTAGTACAGTGCCTGACACATAGTGCATATATGTGTGCATGTGTATTTTTTTTTTCCCATACTGGAGATAGAACCCAGAGTCATTTTACCTCAGAGTTAAGCCCCCAGCCTTTTTTTTTTTTTTAAATTTATTTATTTATTTTGCGGTACTGGGGATGGAATGTGGGGACATTCTACCTCCGAGCTACAGCCCCAGCCCTATTTTTTATTCTTTATTTTGAAATAGGGTCTCATTAAGTTGCAGAGAGCCTCACTAAGCAGCTGAGGCTGGCCATGAACCCAGATCCTCTGGTCTCAGCCTCCCAAATGCTGGGATTACAAACGTGCGCCACCACGCCCGGCTTATTTTTTGTTTTGAAAAAGGGTCTCCCAGCCAGGCGTGGTGGTGCACTTGTAATCCCAGTACTTGGGAGGCTGAGACCAGAGGATCTGGGTTCGAGGCCAGCCTCAGCTCCTTAGTGAGGCTCTCTGCAACTTAGTGAGGCCCTGTTTCAAAATAAAGAATAAAAAAAATAGGACTAGGGGTGTAGCTTGGAGGTAGAATGCCTCTGGGTTCCATCTGGGAACCAGGGGGAAAAAAAAGGAAAAGAAAAAGGGTCTCCCTAGGTTGCTAAGAGTCTTGCCAAGTTGCTGAGGCTGGTCTTGAACCTGTGATCCTCCTGTCTCAGCCTCACAAGTCATGCCCTACCAGTGCCCAATATATTTAACAGAATAAAGTTTGATTGGGAAGGGTGAAGAAAGTTTGGTCATAGTAGTACTTGTAATATAGACTCTGCCATATATAGTGACATTATATAAAGGGACTGGAGAGCCATGACCACCGTACAACCCTCCCATGTTAGATGGTCACTAAACAGCCTACAGTTTAGAACTTCCATAACTCATAGGAGAAAGCTGGCTGAAATGCGTTTGCAAGTGTCCTTGCTCCAAATACAAGGTAAATGATGATTTCCTCTCTCTCTCCTTTGGTTCTGTTTTTCTCTTCATGCTTTAATCATTTTGACACCAGGCTGTACAAAAGTAATTTAAAATTAACATGTCTGACACTTGGTAGCTAGCAGAACTTGATTTTGAACCCTGCCCCCTCCCCGGGACAGCCTAAAGTCATCTTTCATTGGCTACTGGCCCTGCAGCAGTTGATGAAGGCCCAGGAAAACACATCCAACAATTAATTTGCTAATTTAGTTTTCTGTTTAATTTGAAACCAGAAAATCCTCAATCATCCAGGAGCTTGACTTTCTAGCTCAAGCACTGGCTTCTGAAACATCTTGTTCAGTAGTGAGCAAAGAGACAGAAGATGACTACTGAACAAATCACCTCAATAGGTTCATACCATACCCCCATTTCCTTCTGTCCTCCAAATGGCTTTCCATAGGGCTACTGCTCACAAGTCACTTATCAGGAGAATTGGAAGCAATATATTCACAAAATAATGGAGACAAACTGCTTCCTCAGTCATGGGGAGTTTCCAAACCAATATGTGTTCAGGATTTAAAAAACGACCTTAGGGTTTCAGAAAGCTCCAGATGGGTTTCTAGTGTTAGAAATAAGCAGTGCTCTAAGAGCCGGGTGTGGTGGCGCACGCTTACAATCCCAGCATTTGGGAGGCTGAGACCAGAGGACCCGGGTTCACTGCTAGCCTCAGCTACCTAGTGAGGCACTCCACAACTTAGTGAGACCCTGTTTTAAAATAAAGAATAAAAAATAGGGCTGGTGGTGTAGCTTGGAGGTAGAATGCCCCTGGGTTCAATCCCCAGTACTGCAAAAAAAAAAAAAAAAAAAAAAAAAATAGGGCTGGGACGCCAGGCATGGCAGCCCATCTTGTCATCCCAGCATTTGGGAGGCTGAGACTGGAGGATCCGGCTTCTCGGCCAGCCTCAGCTACCTAGTGAGGCACTCCTCAACTTAGTGAGACCCTGTTTCAAAATAAAGAACAAAAAATAGGGCTGGGGGTATAGCTCAGAGGTAGAATGTCCCTGAGTTCAATCCCTAGTACTGCAAACAAACAAACAAACAAACAAAAAAGAGCAGTGCTCTATACTGGGGAGGCAGCTTTCAGCTTTGGTGGGATTTTGTTTTTTGTTTTTTGGTTTTTGGTTTCAATAGGAACACAGAAAGGGAATGAGATTGAAGATATTCGTACTAAAGAATTGGAGGAGAAGCTAGACACAGGAATCCTCCCACAGGTTTTTTCTTTCTGGAGACAGTCTCAGTTTGGAGGAAGAAGAGGAAGGCCTACCTATCAAGTATGCATCAGAACTCATACCTTTTTTGCCATTCAGAGTGTCTTTTGCTCTATTCGTGGTTTGATTTTACTTCCTATTTTTCCACCTCAGGCATGTTAAACTCTTTTTGCCTGACTTATAAGACCCTATATGAAGCTGAACATGGTGGCTCATATCTGTAATTCCAGTATTCGGGAGGCTGAGACAAGAGGGCCACAGGTTCAAGGACAGCCTCAGCAATTATCGAGACTTGTAGCAACCTAATGAGACCCTGTTTCAAAACAAAAAATAAAAAAAGGTTTGGGGATGTAGCTTGGAGGTATAATGCCTCTGGATTCAGTCTCCAGTAACACACACACACACACATACACACACACACACCAAGGCTGAGTGTAGTGGTACATGCTTGTAATTTCTGTACTTGGGAGGCTGAGACAGGAGGATCTGGGTTTTCGGCCAGTCTCAGCAACTTAGTGAGGCTCTCCGCAACTTACTGAGACCCTGTTTCAAAACAAAGAATAAAAAATAGGGCTGGGGGTGTAGTTCAGAGGTAGAATGCCCCTGGGTTCCATCTCCAGTACTGCAAAAAAAAAAAGAAAGAAAGAAAGAAAAAGGGACATTTCCAACTTATTAGACCTATTTAACCAATCTAGTCTTTGTCACCCTTACTTCAGCCACCAAAAACAATGAATGTTTCTTTTTTCATGTGGTACTGGGGATTGAACCCAGAGGCATTCTACCTCCAAGCTACACCCTCAGTCCTTTTTTATTTTTTGTTTTGAAACAGCATCTCTCTAGGTTGCTGAGAGTCTTACTGTATTGCTGAGGCTGTCCTGGAACCTGTGATCCTCCTTTCTCAGCCTCCTAAGTAGGCATGCGCCATCATGCCCAGCTATGAATGTGTCTTAGTTATTCCCCACACAACATGGGACATGCCTTTGATGATCCTTTTTCCTTCCTTGGAATGTCTTCCCCACTCTCTTTGCCTATACAAGTTCTTTAGATAGATAAGAGCAGAGATTCTTAGATGATCTGAGGTTTAGGCCCTAGTCTTTCATCAGCTGTTTCTAAAGACAAGTACAACCTTGAGAAGTGAGTACAAAAAAGTAGAACAAATCAGTGTTAGCACTATTAAGGCATTAAGCCCAGTACAGTGTACACAAAAGAGGAGTCAAGGGCTTTTCTGATTCAACACAGACAAATGTTTCTACTCAGCAGCGAAATATAATACAGAACTGTGCAAAATGTAAAGAGGAAGTAAGATTTGTGTGTGTGTGTGTGTGTGTGTGTGTGTGTGTGTATTGTGGGGATTGAACCCAGTATTCTACCTCTGAGCTATACCCCCAGCTCTATTTTAGTTTTATTATTATTATTTTTATTTGAAACAGGTCTCCCTAAATTGCTGAGGCTGGCTTCAAACCTGCAATCCTAGCCAGGTGTGGTGGCTCACTCTTGTAATCCCAGTACTTGGGAGGCTGAGACAGGAGGATTTGGGTTCGAAGGCAGCCTGAGCGACTTAGCTTGCCCAGTTTATGATATAATGTTTGAATAAAAGAAAAAACATTATTGTGTGTGTGGTACCAAGGATTGAACCCAGCATCATTCTACTGCCCAGCTACACCCCCAGCCCTATCTTTTTTTTTTTTTTTTTCGGTACTGGGGATGGAACCCAGGGACATTCTACCTCCGAGCTACCCCCCCAGCTCTCTTTTTTTTTTTTTTTTTTGCGGTACTGGGGATTGAACGCAGGGGCATTCTACCTCCAAACTATACCCCCAGCCCTATTTTTTATTCTTTTTTTTGAAACCGAGTCTCACTAAGTTGCAGAGTGCCTCACTAGGTAGCTGAGGCTGGCCGTGAACCCGGATCCTCCGGTCTCAGCCTCCCGAATGCTGGGATTACAAGCATGCGCCACCACGCCCGGCTGTCTTACTACTTTCTAAGGCTGTCCTTAAACCTTCAATCCTCCTGTCTCAGCCTCCCAAGTACTGGGATTACAAGCATGGGCGACCATGCCTGCCTCTATTTTTTATTCTTTATTTTGAAACAGGGTCTCACTAAGTTGCAGAGGGCCTCACTAAGTAGCTGAGGCTGGCTGTGAACCCAGATCCTCCAGTCTCAGCCTCCTAAGTACTGGGATTGCAAGTGTGCGCCACCACGCCCAGCTCCCAGCCCTATTTTTAATTTTTTATTTTGAAACAGGGTGAGCCAGATGTGGTGGCACATGCTTGTAATACCAGTACTTGGGAGAATGAAACAATAATATAGCAGGTTCCCAGCCAGTCTCAGCTACTTTTTGAGGCCTTCTGCAACTTAGTGAGACTCTGTTTCAAAATAAAAGTAAAATAAGGCTGGGGGTATAGCCCATGGGTAGAATGTCCCTGGGTTCTATCCTCAGCACCAAAAAAAAAAAAAAAGAAAAAAACAGGGTCTCTCAGCCAGGCATGGTGGCGCACACTTGTAATCCCAGTACTTGGGAGGCTGAAACAGGAGGACCACAGGTTCACGGCCAGCCTCAGCAACTTAGTGAGGCCCTCTCCAACTTAGTGAGACTCTGTTTCAAAATAAAAGAATAAAATAGGGCTGAAGATGTAACTCGGAAGTAGAATGCTCCTGAGTTCAATCCCCAGTGCCCAGTGCCACAAAAAAAAAAAATAAATAAATAAAAAAAATAGAAAGAAAGAAAGAAAGAAACAAGGTTTCTCTAGATTGATAGATCGATGAGAGTCTACTTGCTGAGGCTATCCTCAAGCCTGTGATCCTCCTGTCTCAGCCTCCTGAGTACTAGGATTATAGGTGTACACCACCATGCCCGGCCTAAGAAGTTACTTTTTAAGCAAGATGTGGTGGTGTATACCTGTAATCTCAGTGTTGTATACCTGTAATCTCAGTACTTGGGAGGCTAAGACAGGAGGATCATAGATTCAAGGCCAGGCTCAGCAATTTAGCAAGACCCTGTTTCAAAATAAAAAATGGCTGAGGGTGTAGCTTGTAGCTTGGAGGTGGAATGCCCCTGGGTTTCATTCCAATACCAAAAAAGAAAAAAGAAAAGAAATTACTTTAAAATTCCATTTCTCAAACAATGGGTTTTTTTTGGGGGGGTGGAGGGGCACGTAATCTATCTCCCAGCTACACCCCCAGCCCTATTTTCTAATTTTTCTTTTCTTTTTTGCGGTACTGGGGATTGAACTCAAGGGGATTCTACCTCTGAGCTATAACCTAGCCCTATTTTTTTTTCTTTTTTTTTTTTTTTGCGGTACTGGGGGTTGAACTCAGGGGCATTCTACCTCCGAGCTACACCCCCAGCCCTATTTTTTATTCTTTATTTTGAAACCGAGTCTCATTAAGTTGCGGAGTGCCTCACTAGGTAGCTGAGGCTGGCCTCGAACCCGGATCCTCCTGTCTCAGCCTCCCGAATGCTGGGATTACAAGCATGCGCCACCACGCCCAGCTCCCTATTTTTTTTTTATTCTTTTTATTTATTTATTTATTTATTTTGCAGTACTGAGGATGGAACCCAGGGGCATTCTATCTCTGAGCTACACCCTCAGCCCTATTTTTTAGTCTTTATTTTGAAACAGGGTCTCACTAAGTTTCGGAGGGCCTCACTAAGCAGCTGAGGCTGGCCACGAACCCAGATCCTCTGGTCTCAGCCTCCCAAATGCTGGGATTACAAGCGTGTGCGACCACGCCCAGCTTAATTTTTATTTTCAAACAATGTCTCACTAGGTTGATGAGAGTCTCACTACTTGCTGAGGTTGTCTTTGAAACTGTGATCCTCCTGTCTCAGCCTCCCAAATGCTGGGATTACAAGCATGCGCCACCACGCCCGGCTTCTAATGTTTTATTTTATAACTTTTTATTTATTTTTTAGGTGTGTGTGTGTTGCTGGGGATTGAACCCAGGTGTGTTCTACCTCCGAGCTATATCCCCAGCCCTATTTTTTTTTTTTTTGTAACACGGTCTCACTAAGTTGTCTTGGCTGGTGGAGAACCTGCGATCCTCCTGTCTCTGCCTCTTAAGTATTAGGATCACAAGCGTGCACCACCACGCCTGGATCCCAAATGTTTTAAAAACACATTTCATCTTCAAAGGAGCCCATGGGTTTCCACTTAGGAGGAAGCACGGGCCCTTTTCTACTAAATACCATCCTGTATTTCATGCAGTGAAAGCTCTGGCTGTCCAGGTATCGTCAGAATCCCAGGGCCTTGAAGAATAAAAGGGGTTCAAACACCACTAAGTACACATAAATATTAGCTACAAATGGAAGAGTGAAAGAGCAGGCCCACTATTTCTTCAGAAGTTTTAGTAAGCCAGGCTGGAACCACCCAGCCCCACAGTGAATACTCTTGGTGATATTCCGTTCCAGGAAAGCTTTCTCGGGGCGGGGGTGTATTCTTATCTGGATGTAGCTAGGATTATGTACTACCATTCAAACACGCTCGGGAGAGACAATATCCATTTTCCTACTGACATCAAGGCAGCCTTTTAAGTTTATCCAGACTTATTTTGGTTTGTGCAATAAAGTAAGCGAGGTTGGAGAACTATGTCTAACAAAAATAAAGCCATTGTGTCCTCAAAATTCCCCACTGGAAGTCGCTTTTACAGCAGTCTGCGGCAGTCACCTCACCTCGGCAAGCCTTGCATTCAGGCAGGTTGGCTGTGAACAAAGCAAATTTGCTTCACACGCAATAGCCCTAAACCTCCACTCTCAGGACAAAAGTCTTCCTTGGCGATGTTTTCTACATGGCTCTGGTTAAGGGCCATTCACTTACCTCCAACCTCTTTCTCCTAGGAGACAAAGGCACCTTTGGGCTGAAGTGACATGGGAGAGTTAGAATCAGATTTGTTATCGACATTGCAGCCTTCAATTTCAGCAAGAGGCTAAATCTGTCTATTCTGACTACAGGAAGGCAGCCTTTATAACCTCTGGAGCACCCGGCCAATTATGCACCTGCAAATATACCATACAAGACATTTCAGGTTCCTAAGCACTTTGAAAACCGATACTTCAACAGTCTCGAGGGATCCTATCACCCACCTCAGATAATAGCTGCTTTGGAATCTGTTATTGGCACCAGAAAAAGAAAGAGTCCTCTGAAGTCATTCTAAAGCCATTTTTTATTGTGCATTTTCAAACAAAGAACCTCACCAAAAGAACTTCTGTTTCAGAATCAGGGTAGAAAGTCAAACTCATCTCATCTAAGAGTCAATTACCCTGGCAATTTTGTGAAGCGATGGGAAATGAGCGCCAGAGGAGAGGACTGTGGGGAGGGGGTGGGATCGGCTTTTCAAATCCCCTGGGTGAGAAGGGTGTTCCCGCAGGCTCTAAACTCTAACAATTACAACAGAAGGGCCTCTGTGACTTTCTAGCCATAAACTTTTTATGATTATTAACTGGGGACATCTAGAATATGTGGAATTTTAACAATTGGCTTTCAACCTCCATTTGCTTCTTCCTCGGGAGCTTGTTTTTCATGGAGTGTATTGTAACCTAAGGCTCAGAATTTATGTTGGCGTCCCTGATATTCCTTGCTGAAAAGCTACCTCCTTACTTATCTTACTTCCAATAAAGAGGCAGATGCCCTATGTGCTGTTTATCTCTGGGAAGAAATACATGTGGGAAAAGAAGCAATTTTCTTCTCATTGCAATTAAATTAACTCATGCCCACCTGTTGTGGGATTAGCCTGCCATCTGCTGTTCAAAAGAGGAACAACAGCAGAGAAATGGGACAGGATGGTAATGCTGGAAAGCTTAGCTCCCAGATGCCCATCAGTTGAAGGGTTTGGGTATAAAAACTGTGCTTTTTTTTTCCTTTTCTTTTCCTCTTTCTTTTTCTTCTTATGGTTCTAAGAATTGAACAAAGGGCTAGGCAAATGCTCTACTGCTGAACTACACCCCTAGTCTAAAACCTTTCCTTTCTTAAGGATCTTGCTCTATTTTTTTTTTTTTTTTTTGCGGTAGTGGAAGCTATACCCCCAAGCCCTATTTTTTATTCTTTATTTATTTATTTTATTTATTTTATTTATTTATTTATTTATTTATTTATTTATTTATTTATTTATTTGCGGTACTAGGGATTGAACTCAGGGGCATTCTACCTCCGAGGTACACCCCCAGCCCTATTTTTTATTCTTTATTTTGAAACAGGGTCTCCTAAGTTCCAGAGGGCCTCACTAAGTAGCTGAGGCTGGCCGCAAACCCGGATCCTCAGGTCTCAGCTTCCCAAATGCTGGGATTACAAGCATGCGCCACCACACCCAGCTTCTATTTTTTTTTTTTTTTTTAAGTGAGGTAAACCAAATATGATTAACTGCAAGAATGCTAATGGAAGGGTACAGTAAAGGCAGGTATAAATTTTTAAGACAATTGGCAATATGGTATCAAGAGCCCTAAATGTTCCTTCCCTTTTACCTTATTCCACTCCCAGAAACCTGTTTTTTTTTTTTTTTTGGTAGTGGGGATGGAACTCAGGGGTGTTCTACCTCCGAGCTATACCCCCAGCCCTATTTTTTATTCTTTATTTTGAAACCAGGTCTCTCTAGATTGCGGAGTGCCTCACTAGGTAGCTGAGGCTGGCCGTGAACCCGCATCCTCCAGTCTCAGCCTCCCAAATGCTGGGATTACAAGCGTGCGCCACCACGCCCGGCCAGAAACCTGTTTTAATGGATGAATCAAAAAGTATGAAAAAAAGCCGGGCGTGGTGGCGCATGCTTGTAATCCCAGCATTCGGGAGGCTGAGACCGGAGGATCCGGGTTCGCGGCCAGCCTCAGCTACCTAAGTGAGGCACTCCGCAACTTAGTGAGACCCGGTTTCAAAATAAGGAATAAAAAATAGGGCTGGGGGTATAGCTCGGAGGTAGAATGCCCCGGAGTTCAACCCCCAGT
>PVLC010023973.1:0-25127 GCA_004027655.1 Graphiurus murinus | reverse complement strand
AAAAAAAAAAAAAAAAAAAAAAAAAAGACAACAGAAGACAAAAGTTAGTATATGAAATTCAAGATGTTTAGGAAACAGTATTATTTTTAGAAATATATTAAATACAACAATTTGAAAAGTGCAAATGATTCATGATAACATGCTACTGAATTTGTAGTGCTCTAAAAACAAATTACTTTTCCTTTAAATTTTTCTAAATTGCCCCAAGACAATCAAGTTACAACATACTTGTTTTCTTTATTCCTTCATTCCAAGGCACTTTAGGTTTCCATCCTAAACCATGAATTTTTTCTGACTTCATTGGATATCTCATATCATTGGTAGGTCTTGTAAAATAAAACAGATTTAAAGTGACACTGTAGATATATATATATTTATAAATTGAAATATTAATATATATTATATATTCATACATCTTTACAATAAAGTTTTTAAAAATTCCTCCTGAAAATATACTAACTGCAAAAATTTGTAAAATATATACCTTAAAAGTATCTACAATCTTTACCACATAGCTCTCTCTAATTTATCCTTTTTAAAATTTACTTCAAGCCGGGCGTGGTGGCGCACGCTTGTAATCCCAGCATTCGGGAGGCTGAGACCGGAGGATCCGGGTTCGCGGCCAGCCTCAGCTACCTTAGTGAGGCACTCCGCAACTTAGTGAGACTCGGTTTCAAAATAAAGAATAAAAAATAGGGCTGGGGGTGTAGCTCGGAGGTAGAATGCCCCGGAGTTCAATCCCCAGTACCGCAAAAAAAAAAAAAAAAAAAAAAAAAAAAAATTTACTTCAGTCACAATTTGGGTATAAGTCCAATGCCTGTCACACAGTAAGAACTTAATACATTTTTGAAGAATGAAGAAATAAACACCTACAATTTATTAGGATTCTTAAATGCCAGGCACTTTATATATTTTATAATTAAACAATACAATATTTTTATAAGTAAAGTATCATCATCTCTATTTCACAATGAGGAAACCTCAGACTTGGAAAGGGTCAAAAGGGTCAATAACTTTAAGTCACATAGATAGTAATAGGGTTATGTCTAATTGATATAACAGAAAATTAGGAAAAAATACTTTACCAGAAATTCAAAATAGATAAACCAGTTTTCAGTTAAGTCTATATAATTTATAATTTTATAAGGACCTAAGATTTTCAAAACCTTTCCCCAGTGTTTTAACTTGTTACTCACCTATCATTAACATAATCAACCCAATTTTCCATTTCTGACTCTGAATTGGTCTCTTTGATCTGTCAAAATGGAGAAGGATTTTTGAGTCAAATTATAAAATAAGCCCAGAGAATAACAATGTTTACTTAATAGGTGATTAAAAAGACAAGAAAAACAACTGCCTCAAAACAGGGTACATATCAGGGGTAAAAGCACACTTTATATATTCTTTCTATACCTTATAGCTTAATTTCCATCTGAAACTCCAAAAGAACACACATTGTAGAAACTTTGAGAGACAATGAATTTTCCTGACTTTTAGTTATTATTCAGCCTCCCTTCCTACTAAATCCTAAGATTTATAATTGATTTTACCTAATACATGTGTACATTCATAACTGTAAGTATTAGATATCACTGTTCTTTGGTTCTAGAACATGCCATTTTATATTTCTGAAACTGAGGTAGGTCTTACAATTAGGGTCTGTACATTTAATGAACTATTTTTTGCCTGAAAAACTAATACTAAATGAACAACAGAACTTCAAATGAAGACATGGTACACATAATTATGAATTTCATTTTCCATCTGTTCACTTTTAAATACACTGTAAACTATTACTATTGATTAAACTGGTGGAATTTAGTGACAGTTGTGCAAACACCATCCTTTTACAATACGTACGTACCAGTTGTATTAGTTCTTTGGCAAGCTGGACAACTGACATTTCAAAATTGGTTCCGATGTTATAAATTTCACCTGGTTTTCCCTTTTTGAGGACAGTAAGAAATGCTTCCACTACATCAGTAGCATAAAGGAAATTTCTTGTTTGAAGCCCTGATCCATGAATACAGCTAAATAGGTTAAATGAAGCAGAATCATAGTTTAAAAAAGTGAATTCTCCCAAACCAAGATAAAGCAATGACTGGGTACAAGTCCCGAGAAACCAATACCAACTGAGATCCTAGAAATCTTTTACTGAAAACACAAATTCTCACAGATTTTCTCAATTTTATCCTTAGTTCTTAAATTATATCATCTAAATCTACAGAGGACATGCAATTAAAAAGTGGCAAACATGGACCTCTGAAAAATATTTATTCAATTTTATAACAAATTCATTTTGAAGAAATATCTACAGTTCTATGTGAATTAAGTTAATCCTTTGAAAATATAAAATTATATAAAGATGGGTGCCAAATTTAAATGCTGCACCTCAAAGTTCTAAGACAGATTGAGAACTGAAATTATCTTAGTAAATAAATTATAAAGATGAATTAAGTATTATAATTATTTTAAAAATATCACATGCAAATAGTAAAGGGATTCTTAAATTTGTTTTAATTTTTTTTGAGGGAGGAGTACTGGAGATTGAACCCACGGACATTCTACCTCCAAGCTACATTCCCAGCCCTATTTTGTTTTAATTTTGAAACAGGGTCTCAGGTTAATAAGTCTCACTACTTGCTGAGACTGTCCTCGAACCTATGATCCTCTTTTCTCAGCCTCCCAAGTACTTACATTATAGGCATGAACCACCATGTCCAGCTGGGATTCTTAAATTTAGAGGGATATTAAATTCTATGTCCTCCAAATCTAAGACTATGATTGTCAAGAAAGAGTGTTACCAAATACTATCAACATATCAGAAAAGCATAGGGGTACAAAGATAAGTAACATACCATTTCCTGTTGTGTTGCAGTAAAGAGATAAATTTTGGAATAACCTAAAAGGACATTTAAATATAATTTCAGACTTTGAGCATTTACTTATTAATATGAATCTGAAACTCATAAGATTAAAAATTATTATTGGTAAGAAATATACATGTGGATAAATTCTAATTCTTTTTATTAAGGATTCATGAAAAAAAACCCTATAATATTTGATAAGTAAAAGAAGTCCAAGACAGTTTGCTATTTCACAAAAATCAGTTACCTGAGGTTAAAATGATATCAGTAGTGGAAAAACACTACTGATAGTGCAGAAACAGTCGTCATGGATAATTTGCTATCAACACAAAGCTCACCTTTGCTCCAATTCCCTAAGAGCAGGAATCATTTACTTAACTGCTTTACATGTAAGAAACCACTCAATAAGTGCTTGTGGAATTTATAAAATGCAAATTCCAGGGTCCCTGGATTCAAAGAAAACTTATGATAAGCAGGACAAATAAGAAACTACTAAATTTATATTAAATTTGCTATGGATACTCCAAAAATTAAGCAATATGGGTATTAACACCAGCACACTCTGATATGGCCCTTTCCTTTGGGCAAATAGATCAAAGCAACCATGAAGTAAGAATATCCAGTCCTCAAATTTAGGCAAAGCAGGCAACAGCTACCTAAAATCAGACTTACTGACAACCAACCAACTACACAGGCATTTTGTAGTCACTGAACTACATTTCTTTATTCACTACTTGTATTACTTTCTGGAAGATGTTCAGGACTATAAAAATGAGTTGGGAGCCGGGCATGGTGACGCATGCTTGTAATCCCAGTACTTGGGAGGCTGAGACAGGAGGATCGAGGGTTTGCCGCCAGCCTCAGCTACTTAGTGAGGCCCTCTGCAACTTATCGAGACCCTGTTTCAAAATAAAGAATAAAAAAACAGCACTGGGGATGTAGCTTGGAGATAGAATGCCCCTGAGTTCAATGCAAAAAAAAAAAAAAAAAATTAGTTGGGGCACAGTTAACCAGCTGGCATGAGACAAATTGACACATGAGTTTCCTGCACTCCTATCTAACCAGCTTTCGACTTTCTGTGCATCTTAATATATTGGTCCGACTGCAGATTGAGACCCTTAACTGCAGCGTGGCGGCCATGGTGGAGTACTTAGTGCTTCAGAATCCTAGAACGTATAAGGCACCTTCACATACATCATCTCCTTGGCGCCTTTGACTCCTAAATATTTTCATTATCCCTCAATTTAAAGACAATACTCAGAGGGCCTAAGGTCAGGCCAGCTGGTGTCAAGTTGATACTTAAACTCAAATCTTCAAACCCTAAGTGAGATGATATTTGCATGTGGTCTGTATAGAATAATTACGCATAGTCACAACACAAATTATCTTGCATAAATGACTCAAGAGAGCTCAGTTCCAATCACTAAGAAACACTATATATTCAGAAGTAAAATTTACCTTTTCTGGATATTGATGTGGTCCATACACATTACTGCTTCTTGTGATGACTACTGGAAACTTAAGACAGTATCAGCATTAAGGTATGGGAAGGCCGACAAAGATGATTATTTTAAAGATATGCAGAATTCTAAGATATATGCACCTTTGCCTAAATAACTCCACGCATGTTAAGGGCAGAGCAAAGTAACTTTTCCTAATGTAAGGTTCCCTAGAGGATAGGAAAGAATGGAGTTCAAATAAAAGCAAAAGATCCAAGGAAGATGACCATTGTCTTTATTGGGACAAGGACAGAATGAATACAGATGAAGGTGGGTTTGTAAGTGTCATAGTACTGAGGACCCTTCCTGCCTTGATCATTTCAGGGATTACCTCTAGGACTCACGCTTGTAATCCCAGTACTTGGGAGACTGAGACCGGAGGATCCGAGTTCACGGCCAGCCTCAGCTACTTAGTGAGGCCCTCCGCAACTTAGTGAGACCCTGTTTCAAAATAAAAAATAAAAAATAGGACTGGGGGTGTAGCTTGGAGGTAGAATGTCCCTGAGTTCAATCCCCAGTACTGCAAAAAAAAAAAAAAAAAGAAGGTGAACTGCAAGGTGGCTCAAGGACTGATGACACTGGAACACAAAAGACAGGATTTTCTTGAGGAATGCCTTTCTGACCCAGTTCCTAATGACTTTATAAAGATCAGTGGAAAGTCCAGCTTAGGGGATTGGAGTTGATGATTCCTAGGGAAAGGCTCCCAAACTGATGCTTTCAGAGCCTCCAGGGGGTGAGTCTACCTCCCATTCAGGAGGAGCCAAGAGAGCTGAATCATGCAGAGACGCTCACAGCAGTAAGAGGAATCTGCGCTGTTTTACTCCTCTCACAGGATTCCAACAGTACTCTCCACTCTAGCTGTAACACTCCACCTACTACTGAAATGGAAAAATATATGTATATCCAAATTATTCCTTTGATGATAAACTGAACAAGAAAAGGTAGGTCCTATGTTGTCTACACAATGTAAGAAATCAGAGCCGGGCGTGGTGGCGCACGCTTGTAATCCCAGCATTCGGGAGGCTGAGACCGGAGGATCCAGGTTCGCGGCCAGCCTCAGCTACCTAGTGAGGCACTCCACAACTTAGTGAGACCCGGTTTCAAAATAAAGAATAAAAAATAGGGCTGGGGGGATAGCTCGAAGGTAGAATGCCCCTGAGTTCAACCCCCAGTACCGCAAAAAAAAAAAAAAAAAAGAAATCAATATTTTAAATTTCTTTAAATGCCACAGACATTTACTGAGCCATCTGTAGTCTCAGTACTTGGAAGGCTGAGGCAGGAGGATTGCAGGTTTGAAGCCAGTCTCAGCAATTTAGCGAGACCTTGTTTCCAAAAACAAACAAACAAACAAGTAATAGGTCTGGGGATGTGGCTTGGAGGTAGAATACCCCTGGGTTCAATCTCTAGTACCAAAAAAAAAAAAATTTTAATTTTAATATATAAGTTTTCTCAAATTACATCTTCTACTCTAAAAAATGAAATGCTGGTAAAGTTGACTTAGAATTTTAACTGTTAGGTCCAAAGTAAAACAATTCAAGAGTTTCCAAAATCATTTCTTACCTTATATCGCTCCCAGTAAGACTGTACGAAACATTCAGCATCTGCTTTAGATGACGCATAAGGATTTGTAGGCTGTTTGGGTGACGATTCATCAAATTCCTAATTTTAAAGAGAAAGACATATTTAAAAAATAAGTACTACTTATACTTTTTTTTTTGCAGTATTGGGGATTGAACCCAGGGGCATTCTACCTCTAAGCTACATCCCCAGCCCTATTTCTTATTTATTTTGAACAGGGGCTCACTAAGTTGCCGTGGGCCTCACTAAGTAGCTGAGGCTGGCTGCGAACCTGTGATCCTCCTGTCTCAGTCTCCCAAGTACTGGGACTACAGGCATGTGCCACCATGCTCGGCTACTACTACTTATACTTTCTAAGTAGAAAGCATTACAAACTTGAAATGTCAGTCACTACATTAAAAAAAAAAAAAAAAAATTTCTTGAATCCTTGAAAAAAAAAATGCCTGGCAGTTTTCCATGTAGCCATAGTAACTTTAATGCTCACAAAAACTCCATAAGGCAAGCAAAGACCACGTACAAAGGCCTTAAGACAGAAGTGTGCCCAGGGCACCTGCAGGAAGGCTGGTGTTCGGGGAGAGAAATGGGAGATGAGATCAGAGAGCTGGACGGAGGCCAGAGCATACTAAACCATGAAGGCCACTGTAAAAACACCAGCAGACTTTGAGCAGAGCAATGCCATGATCTGATACCTATTTTTTAGTCTGCTTATTTGGTTTTGGCTTTTTGGTACTGGGGATTGGACTCAAGGGTAATCTACCTCCAAGCTACACCCCAAGTTCTTTTTATTTACTTATTTTTATGTTGAATCAGGGTGACTGTAGATTGCTGAGAGTCTCGTTAAATTTCTGAGGCTAGTTTTGAACCTGCGATCCTCCTGTCTCAGCCTCCCAAGTACTGGGATAACAGGCATGTGCCACCATGCCCGGCTCTGACATCTATTTTAAAAATCACTCCATTACTGTGCTGGATCTGATGGAGAGTAGAAAGGGCCCAAGAGGGAATGTTTACCCAATAGAAACTGCAGAGTTGAAAGTGGTTGTTTTGAGAAGCAGGAGTGAGGACTCAGAGGTGGTCAGGGTCTACCTTTTCTCATTAGAAGTCTTTTCTTAAAAACTTTTCTATTTTTCAGTATGTATGGATTGATAAAATTTAAAAAATATTAAAAATAAAATAAAACGAATTCCCTGTAAACACTGACTGAGGAAGCACAGCTGATGTCTCTCTTTCTGCTGACCCGCGTGAGTCTCCTCATGATCCCAAGCATATGCTCTCCGTGAAGGGACTGAGCTTGAAACAACCTATGAGCACTGAGAAGCCACTCTGAGCAATGTGGAAGCCTCACAGGCTCTGGCAATGAGATCTGGGGGCTCTGGGCTTGTCAGCCCCCACTGTGGAGGAGGCAGAGGCAACCACGAATGCAAGGCCGTATAAGCAGATGGAAGGCCGTGGAAGATTCTGCGAGGCCAAGTGCCCACTTAACCGTGTAAAAGATCTTTGCTGGCAGCATCAAAAACACTGAAGAATATCACCTAAGAGGTTATTTTGAACATGCGGAGAAACTAAGTGATTGAAATCATGACTGAGGCAGTGGCAAGAAGAGGGTCTCTGCTTTTGTAACCTCTGACAAACCCAACTGTGGATAAGACTGTCATTCAGAAATACCATGCTGTGAGCGGAGTGGCTACAACTGTACAGCAAGGAAAGCCCTGTGGACGCAAGAGGGGGCTACTGCTTCACCTAGCCAAGAAGTCCAAGTGGTTCTGGAAACTCTGAAGGTGGCCAGGGAGGTGGTTTTGATGGCAGTTACAATGTTGGTGGCAGCCATAGGGGTAGTGGATATCGTGGCAATGGGGATGGGCACGCTGGATTGGATAAAGATGGAAGCAGGTGTAGAGTTGGTGGGAGCGATAGTGATTCTGGCAATAACAATGATCAATCTTCAAGTCTGGAAAATTTGGAGGTAGAAGCTCTTGGTGGTAAAGGCCAACACTTTGCCAAAACAAGGTGGTTATGGCAATTTCAGCAGCAACAGTAACTATGGAGGTGGCAGGAGGTTTTAATTCCTGCAAGGTAACAAAATTAGTAGGAAAGGAGAGCCAGAGAAGCGACAGGGAAACTACAGGTTACAATAGATTTGTGAACTCAGTCGAGCACAGTGGTGCTAGGGCCTCGCTACTACAAAGACGACACATTTTAGACAATAGTGTGCATGGGCAAAAAGACCTCAAGGACTACCTGTGATTATCTGTATAACAGGTTATTTTAGTTTCTGTTCTGTGGAAAGTATAAAGCATTCCAACACAAGGTTTTAATAAAGATTTTTTTCCCTGCATGATTGATTGTATTGATTGCTAAGTATAATACTTTGAATAAATGTGTCTCTTTTTTAAATGTGCTGTGTAAAGTGAGTCTACACAGAAATCATCTTGGTAAACTTCCCCAACAGTATGAAGTAAGAATTCCTTCAAGAGCTGGGCGTGGTGGCACACGCTTGTAATCCCAGCATTTGGGAGGCTGAGACCAGAGGATCCGGGTTCGTGGCCAGCCTCAGCTACCTAGAAAGACATTCCGCAACTTAGTGAGACCCTGTTTCAAAATAAAGAATAAAAAAAAAAAATAGGGCTGGGGGCATAGCTTAGAGGTAGAATGCCCCTGAGTTCAATCCCCAATACCGCAAAAAAAAAAAAAAAGAATTCCTTCAAGATGATGCCAGGTTCCATTTGGAATTTATTGAATTTATTATAATCTACTTGGTTAGGAAAGTCACTGTCTTTAGAAGCCTTGTTGTAGTTGAACTGACAGTTACTGTTGGGAAATTCTGAAGTTCACCATTGAAATGGTCACCCAAGGAAAGCCGTGGAATTATCTGGTTATAAATATGATTGCTGATATTCAAATTGAATAATGGTGTCAGATAAATGATGGGAATGAAGTCTGTGTATATAATCCATTACCCACTATCATAGATAATCAACAAATGACTTACTTCTCTTGAATGGAAGGACAAATGTTTGAATTTGGGACTGGAAGAGAGCTAGAGTTTCCTATCCACTCCCCTGGATAATGCTGACCACTCCTATCACAACACAAGTTCAAAGCTTGGCCAGAGTAGAAAGCAGCAGCTGGCCAAAGCCAACCCACAGGTCCACAGATTAGAACTGTCTGGGAGACCTTTTATAAAGTGACAATTCAGTAAGAATTTTAATTAACATAAAAATAGCCTTATATTAAAGGAAGGCTTCAGTTTTACCATGTCATGGTTAGGTGGGTCTTTAGAGGTTTATAGTTCAATCATAGTAGCTATTTGGAAATTAGAACTATAGAAATATGAGGAACTAATTACATTCTTTTCTACATCATTTTATGTTAACTGCAGTTTTTAAATACGGCACAGGATCATACAATCACCCTCAAGTGTTAATTGCACAGAAAATGACCTTTAAAAGTTAATAATCTTTAATAGTTAATATCCAATAATTGTTACTTGTACATAGATTCTTTTGAGCCTTCCCTTTGGTACCCCCTTAATTTCAGTGCCACTGTACTTAGTAGGATAAATATTTGTTTATCAATAGGGCTGTATATTAAAAAAAAGAAAAAGAATATTGATGAGTAGAGTCATCTTTTTGTGTTAGAAGCATAATATTTAGGAATGAATAAATAATAGATTCCATTTTGTAAAATAATTTCACACTCCTTGGTATTCTGTGTGTTTTCCTGACTAGAAGAGAAAGAGGAGCAGAAGTATACTGCAGCCGAATGTTTGTGAGACTGACACAAAAAAATGAGATCTCTGCCCTCTTGTAAAACGGTAGAATTATGAATTTGCACCAAGACCAGGCTGTTCCCCATCTGGGAACATCATTTGACTTAGATGGCATCATTGGATTTGAAGAGACAATGAGATAACTTTTTTTTTGTGGTACTGGGGGTTGAACTCAGGGGCATTCTATCTCTGAGCTATACCCCCACTTCTCTTTTTTCTTCTTTATTTTGAAACAGGGTCTCACTAAGTAGCTGAGGCTGGCCTTGAACCTGCGATCCTCCTGTCTCAGCCTCCCAAGTATTGGGATTTACAAGCATGCACTACCATGCCTGACTCAATGAGATAATATTTTGAAGAGTGACACAGTGTAAAATAATTAGAGGGTTAAAAAAGCTTAGTATAAGTTTAATAAGACAGATCTGTATCAGAGCACATGGTAAGTATGTGAAATACATATTTTCTCAGTTTACCTTATCAAGACTGCCTCCATAGACTTCATCTGTGCTGACGTAAATAAATTTCTCCACTCCGGCTTCATGTGCAGCACTTACCAAAACGTGAGTACCATACACATTAACATATGTAAACTCAAAGGCACGGACAAATGAAAGATCTAAAAAAGAGGGGAAAAAAAAATAGAACAATTCCATCCAACGAACAAAACAAATACCAAACAATGAATTCAGGTTTTAAAAGAGAACTATTTTTACTTTGCTCCCTAATTGCAACAATTTTAGAAATAATATACACACTCATTGATATTTATGATTTCTGTAAATCTACATTACATAGTACATGTAAATTTCTTAGAACCTAGAAATCTATCTGCATTGCATTTTCAGGAAACATTTTTTTTTCCATCCTAAAAAAACAGAAAACACAGGAAGACACATTCCTGGAGGGGAAGCCATTTGTATAATTACTTTGTAAAATAATTTGACATTATCTTAATGTTGAAGTATGCAAATCTTTTGATCCTATTTATTTTTCAGAGAATAATATTTAATTAGGAGTACCATGATACATACATAAGGATATTCATGGTAGTATTGGTGAAAATTGCCAGAAAGTATAAATAACCCAAATGTTTATCAAGAACAAAATATATAATAAATGGTAGCATATTCTTACATTGGAATAGTAAATAGTAAAAACAAAGACACCATACCTAACCCCAACTATGTGCATGAGTAGTTTTTTATTTTGCTTTTAAAAGCAAGATAAAAAAAAAACCTACATGTCATTTATATATTTTTTATAAAATATAAAAAGCCAAAACTAACCTATAATGTTTAAGAATAAATATATAAACAGTAAAATTGTAGAGGAAAAAAATTATTGTACCTCTGAGCTACACTACCAGCTCTTTTTATTTTATTTTGAAACAGAGTCTCACTAAGTTATCACTTACTGGCCTCGAACCTGCAATTCTCCTGTCTCAGCCTCCCATGTAGTAGGATTACAGGCATATGCTCAGCAGTAAATAACTTTAAATTAGGCAGCAGGCAATAGCAGTATTACTAAAGAGGAATCTGCAAAAGTCTGTGCTTTGTTTGTGTGATGGCTACATGGATGGTCAAAATATCATTACTTATAAATTATACTTCTAAATTCTTCAAATTATTAGAAGGTATCTCAAATGCACAAAATGGTATAGATAATAATCAAGTGTTCCTCTGCATAGCCACCACCCAAACTTAAGAAAAACATCATAAAAAATACAGATGAAGGCCCATCTATCTCCTCACTCCCCACCCCCTTCAGAAGCAATCACTATTTTGAATATCATTCAACACAAACTTTTAAAATATGTTCAAGGTTATATTTCAGCATACACTAATAAAAGTGATCTACAAGTGCCAAGCATATCAATGACACAGGGAATGGCTTGTTTTTCTGGTATAGCACGTATATCCCCTTTCAAAGACACAGATTAAGTACCTACTTTTTGAGCCTATTACTAGACTTTGGAGTTAGCCTACTTAGGCACTGGAGAAAAAAATTGCCAATCACAACTATAACATAAAGCAACACTTACCTACATGTGTTTGTGCAGCAAAATGCAGTACAATATCGATGTTCTCTGTTTCAAAAAGCTGTTTTACAAAGTAAGAATCACATATGTCACCCTGTATGAAAAAGCAAACGTGAAAAGCTACATTTCTTTGAGCATTCTCATTCAGAATAACTATTTTTGCTATAATACCCCCTGTCCCTATCTCCCACCTCCTAGTTCAATAGGGAATATTTTAAAAATTCAACGGCATGGTTGGGCAAGTATAGTAATGATGTATTTCAATAGCATCTTAGAATATAAGCCATTCAATTCTAAATGTTTTTGTAAGTCAATGTAAATCAGTATTTCATGGAGCACCAAATACCACTAAACAACACAGTACTAGCTATTTTCATCACATTCTTGCCAACCTAAGATTGATTGCTATGTCAATAAGGCATTTTTTTAACATTTAAAAATATCCTTTGAGAAAACCATTATTGAAATATATTTAAAGTAAGTGTAATAATTGGAATGACATTGGAAAATGTATTTTACCACAACTAAGTAAAATAATGGTACTTTTGATGTTTATATATACATCTAATTCTTCTAAAAATACATATTCTCAACAACTCTTTGGTAACTATAGAAAACATTTTTCACACAGAAGAATAAAATTATGGCAGAGTTGCTTAGTATATTAAGTTTTGTGGTTAAAAAAAGTTTACAGAGCCACTTTTTTAGGAAAAAAACATAAATCATAACATGGTTTCATTTGACAGTAACATTTCCTTTTGCAAATTAATGAACTGGCTCTGTGATTTATACTTTGGACTTGTCTACAAGTGGTTAGTTAAGAATCAGCTTTCCAGAGGCCACCAGCCTTCGTGGGGGAAAGACTATCCCATGAGCTTCATGGTTTGGCTGGCCATTCAGAGTAACACACTTCACACCAATCATTTCAAATCCCAGGAAGGCCTTACTAAACAGGCCAAGAAGGACCTAAAATTACAAATCATGTATATTCAGCCAGCTACTTATAGATTTGCCAAGGTGCCAAAATTACATGTAACTATTTAATAAGTGTTAATCTAAAACTAGAATTCTAGAGCATGAGGTACTTCTGGAAATTAACTTATTTATTCATTTATTTATTTATTTATTTATGAATGATACTGGGGATTGAACGCAGGGGGCTCTATCACTAAGCTGTAGCCCTAGCCCTTTTTATTTTATTTATTTTGAAACGGGGTATCTCTAAGTTACTGTGTACTGGCCTTGAACCTGAGTAGGAGGCCTTGAACCTCCTATCTCAGCCTCCCATGTACTGGGATTGCAGGTATGCACCACTAAAAGTTTAATAATTGTGTCTTCTAAGTCCCTATTACACAAGTTGAAGGTAGAAAGATATGACTGCTGCATGACTTAAGAGGCACAGTACAATAATTATAAGAAAACTCCCATACCTGTATAAATTTGTAGTTTTGTTTGTTAGAAATGGTTTCAAGATTCTTCAAGCTTGCACAGTAATCCAGCTTAAAATAAGAGTGTGACCAGGGGCAACACAAAAAGTGACATTAGTTTTTCCTACAAAACAGCAATTTCTTTTCAGAACTATACATGTAAATAACTCTAATACAAGAACATGTCCTTTCTCTCCTCCTCTCTCTTTTGTACTAGGGATTGAACCTTGGGGGCATTCTATCTCTGAGCTACATTCCCAACACTTTATTTTATTTTGAAATAGGGTCTCAGTAAATTGCTGAGGCTGGCCTCAAACCTGCGATCCTCCTATTTCAGATCCCAAGTACTGGGATTACAGGTGTGCATCACCATGCCTAACTGAATGCACCAGAACAAACAGTATGTTTGTTCTGTTTTTACACATTCTGGACATCTGATCTCTCTTTCTGTGGGTATATGTGCAGTGCTGGGGATTGAACCCTGGGCCTCATACAAGCTAGGCAAGCACTTTACCACTGAACTATAGCCCAATCCAGCATCTGAGATCTTTAAAGTAAAAAACAAGTAATGTTGTTACTTTCCCATAACATCAAACAAGCAAACCCCAAACAAACCTTTTTTATAATCTTTAAACAATGTTTCTGCCTAAATTTACCTGCAGCCACTAGTATCTAAAGTTTATCATTCCTGACAAAAAAGAAACTAATGATGGAAAATTATTACACCCATTTTAAACACATTACAATTCATTATACCTGGTCCTGAGTTAAATGCTGGTAAATTAGTGTACAGATGGGCAAAAAAATAAAATAATTCCTGTTCATAATAGTAAGGCAGGCAAAATTTCCTAAGCATTAAGGGTTAGTTTCTCCTGTACACTTTACTATTATGTTCTATGAAATTAAGGTAATCATTTGCATCATCTGTTTAAATTCAAAAAACCAAGCCAGATGTGGTAGCACATGCCTGTAATACCAGTATTTGGGAGGCTAAGACAGGAGGATCGCAGGTTCAAGGCCAGCCTCAACAAGTAGTGAGACTCTCATCAACCTAGTGAGACCCTATTTCAAAAATAGAAAATAATAATAATGAAATAAAATAGGGCTGGGGATGTAGCTCAGAGGTAGACTGCCTCTGGGTTCAATCCCCAGTACCACCAAAACAAAACCAATGATTACCAACCCAATGATGGCTTTCACATTCTTCAGGATGTCTCCAATTATCACTGTAGTACTCTCAAAACCAAACAAACTACACTAAATACTGAATTTACAAAAAGTGAAGGTTTCCTTCTGCTAAAAATACTGCACTTAAAACCTTAGGTTTATGGACCAGCATAATAAATGAAAGTTTTACATAAAATTAAATATAGTATAAGCACCTGACTATATAGACTTCTAAATGGCTAATATGACTAAATAAAAAAACCAACAGAATTCTAGTACTTTAAAAAAAAAAAAACAATTAAATTGAACCGTAATTTCAGCGCATGAAGCTCAACTTTATAAAGCTCACCTTGTCTAGATTTATGATCATATAGTCTGGATAATCTTCTACTAAAGAGACAATCACATGTGACGCACTACGAAAAAAAAAAAATACATCTTGTGAGTGGACTCTTTAACCTCTCTAGATCCTTCACATTTTTTCATGTGGTTGTGCATTACAAAGATATTCAAAGATAACTTTAAAAGTTCCCAAGGTGACAGAAATAACCCAACTATACTGAATACACACACAAGCACACAACACCTTTCACCCAACTTCTCAACAGCATCTATAAACTACCTCTCATGCTCATTTTACACTATGTAGAAGAAAGATAATTTACTAGTTCTAGGTATAAGAAAAAAAAATCAGTCTAATCAAATGATGCTGCCATGTATGCTTTGAGAGTGAAAGTAAAGCAGGATGAAAACTATAACGGTGCTAGTCAGGGTGTTGGTACTGAAACCATAGAAGGCCTTTTCAGGAACTGCAGATGGAATGACATAAAAATTAAATTGGCATGAGTGCAATCTCCATCTATATTTACAGACTTCTGCAACTACAACTGGTACAAGAATTTGATGATATAAACTGGAATCCTCAGGGGGATCCTGGACTAAACCCAGGTTTCCCCGGGCTAGTAATGGTTGAAACAATACTGAGCTAGATATCCACCGTGGTTACAGGGCTTCCCAGGACCCTGAAATGGAACCAGCAGTATATGTCAGCAAATGATCTACCAGATTTTATAACACTTAAGATGCTGGGTCCCCAGGAGTGAGGGCAAACATTGACCAAACTATGAAGTCAAAGATTGTACTTGGTAGCCCTTTCCCAGAATTTTCTAAGACATACCCTTCCTGGACCAGCACTCTCATACAACTGCCACCCTTTTGTGTCCATACACTTCTCCTTAAGTGAAACTTGCCTACCTAGTAACTCTCCACCAAGTGATCCTCAGATTAGAAGGAACGATTTGTTTTGCGTGTGTGTGGTACTAGGGACTGAACCCAGAGGCATTCTACCTTCGAGCTATAGCCCCAGCCTGATTTTATTTCTTATTTGGAAACAGGGTCTCCCTAGGTTGATGAGATCTCACTACTTGCTGAGGCTGTCCTGGAATCTGTGATCCTCCTGTCTCAGCCTCCCAAGTACAGGGATCACAGGCATGTATCACTACGCCCAGCAAGAAGGGACGATTTAACAGACAAGAATCCAAATATTTCCTCTTCTTCCACTGCCCATTGAATTCCCTGAGTGTAGGAGAGTTTCCATTTATTATTCATGCATTCATGCACTGTACAATTACTGAAGACCTTCATAAAATGAGCAGGTCTTCTTTCAAGTGCTTAGTGAATGTAAGTCTCTGTCCTCATGAAGTTTACATTCTGGACTGGGGATGTAGGCAATAAACAAGTACACAATGTAATTTCAAGCAGGGTAAGTTTGTTAATTGGGAGTGGGGATTTATTTATTTACTTATTATTTACTTATACTTTTGGTACTGGAGATTGAACCCAGGGGCATTCTACCTCTGATCTACACCCCTAGCCCTATTTTATACTTTATTTTGAAATAGGGTCTCACTAAGTTGCTGAGGGCCTTGCTAAATTGCTGAGGCTGGCCTCAAACCTGTGATCCTTCTGTTTCAGCCTCCCAAATACTGGGATTACAGGCTTGGGCCACCAGACCAGCTGAGTGGGGCTATTTTAGATAGAGTGGCCAGATAAGGACTGTCTGAGGAGGTGATATACCAGTAAAAACTTGAATTGTATGGTGCAAGCAGCCCACTTAAAGTAGAAGCAAGTGCAAAAGCTTCAAGGCAGGAGGCACTAGCCTGGTGTGTTCCAAGAACCGTAACAGGGTAAGTGTGGCAGGGAGAGAAAGCAAGTGATCATGTTGAAAACATAAAGCTTGGGCATGAGTCTTCCAGATATGGTAAAGTAGGGCTTGGGCATAGGAATCTTCTAGATATGGTAAAGAGTTTGGACTTAGGTCAGACAAGAACTACTGGAGTAAAATTCTATGCACTGACATGATCTGGTTTACTCAAACACTGACCTCAGTGAGGAACAGACTTTTAAGGGAACAAGAGCAAAAGCGACCAATCAGGAGACTAGTCCCGGCAAAAGGCGGCGACAACACGAGCTAGAGTGAAGGGACTGGTCGCATCAAGGATATACTCTGGAAGTAGAAAGAAAGGCTGATCGAATGTGGGTACGAGAAAAAGACCACTAACGTCTAGTACAGGTTGTCAGCAACAGAAGACTTTTTAAAGCTCGCTGAATAAATGAGTCCTTTAATAATCCCCAAATCGATTGGGGGGGGGGCTATATGTAAAGGCCTGTGCATCGTGGGGGTTGGAGGTGGCAGGCTCTGGGTGGGCAGCAGGGGCGGGAGCTTACTGTAAGCCCTCCAAGGAATGACAGGAGGTAAGCATCTCCAGCCAGGTAGGAGGGGAAGACAGCATACTTGCTCTGGGAAGCAGGCGTTTTAAAGAAGTCGCAGCTTCAAAGGACCCACTTCTTCGCAGGTCCGGGAGCGGAGAAGGTAGGATGGTCCCAGCCCTGCCATTCAGACCCTCCCCAGATGAGACCTCTTCCCCCAAACCTGAACCCAAATTGCCTAGGATAAGCAGAGCTGCGGGGAAAAGTTGGGGTTTCTGGGGAGAAACTGCTCGGCCAGCGGCACTGTTACCTACATGAAACCAGCACCCCCGGTCACCAGGACCCGCTTCGCAAAGCTGCCAGGAGGACCGGAGGGTCCCACCCGGCCCGCCGCCGACATCTCCCAGCTCCACAGCGCCTAGCACCGTAAAGCGCCGGGTCTGAAGACCCGAGGAAAGCACCAACGCGACTTTTTGCGACACACTTCGCTCCCGGGACACGTAGCGGGGAAGTCAGCAGCTGCTTCCGGAAAGTGGCGCCCCGCCCACTGGGGGCGGGGCGGGGCCTGCAGCGCCAGCGCGCAGGCGCAAATCCTCTCGACCAATCCCTGGCCGGCTAGAAGTAATTGGGTCACTGGGGCAGAGGGGTCTGGAACTTTTCTAGGCAAGGGTCACCAGCGTGGGTTAGGCTTTCCTTAGGTACACAGAGGTTCAGAGTTATGAACGAAGGCTTTCCTTTCATCCTTGCATTTCAGCCGTCTCCGAAGGTTATGCACCAATTGAGCTGAGATCTCCAGAGAGTGCTCTTCTTGCAGGGTGGAAATGGGAGCTTACAAATGCAAAATTACCGTTTGCTCTTAATATTATTACAGCGCAGGCAGCTTGCAGTCATGATAAAGATGCTCCCTAGATCCTACCCTTAGGTCTTGTTCTTTTCTTTTTCCCTCTACCCGCTTAGGCTCAGCCTCCGCTCCTTGCTCTTCCTTGAATTTTTCAGGCAGGCTACTTCCCTGGGCTTGGATGTCCTTCTCTTAGATGTCTGCCTAGTTTTCACTAGCTCTCCTCCGTTTCTCAGTTTGAATGTCATCCTTCTAGAGTCTTTCCTTGACCACCTCAATTAAAATAGCAAGCTCTACCCTAGCCCTGCAGAGCCATCTTACCCTTTATTTTTCTTTATAGCACTCATCAATATATATGTTGATAACGTAATTGCCCTTGTCGCTTCTGCAGGAAGGTAGGGACTTTTTTTTACTGCTATTATCCCAAATACCTAAGACTAGGCCTGCCATAGAATAAATAATGATCAGTAAATATTGTCGAATTGATAAATACCTTCTTTCCACATAATATTTTAGCAAGGCCTAAAAAGGATGGGAATACCCAGTATCTATGGTAGTATAATGTGTTACATACTCCGAAATTGATAATCGTTCATTGCTATATTGTTTAATAAGGAAAAGTTGGACACAGTTTAAGATCATCTAGCTTTTTAAATACAGTAGACTATTATATAGCTTTAAAAATTATGTACCATCATGGAAGGAGGAGCAAAATATATTGAAGTGGATAGAGTTTTTTCTTTTCTGACCCAAATCTCCCACCCTTCATTTTCTCCCACCCTTCATCCACCCCACAGGATGGGCATCTGACCCACCCTAGACCAAAGCCTTTCCTTGGGATGTCAAATTGGACTATAGTGTGATTGTTCTTCAACTCTGAGGACCTACAAATTTGAGGCATGGTAGTAGCTATGGGAATCAAAAAGCCTGTTTTCAGTAAGAGAGAAAAAGCTAATCAAGTAGAGAAGAAAGACTGAGACACAAGGAAAGGCCTCACAACCATCAAGGCCCATGTTCTGCTTCTCTTCTTCAGGACCAATTGTATTCCTGCCCTTCACTTACAAATAAAGCTATTTAAAGAGAAAAAAAAAAAACTTTAGGCGAATTAAATCTAGCAACGCTTATTTGAGCAAAGAATTATTCATCAATTGCGCAGCAGTCAGAGCAAGGAAAGAGCTCTACCCGGCAACATGGTCAAGGCAGTATTTATAGACTGGAGGAGAAAGAGGAGGAGTGAATTTTTCCTAAGCTATGCGAATTACTTTTATAATAAGAAAGAACTATTGCAGTTTTTATATCCCAAACTATTAATACCTCCAGTTTATTCCTTGTCAGCCAGAGATACTTAAAATCCTGAATATAGGAGAAGATGTATCCCTTCCTGCTCAAGAATTGGGATGATATATGTTGTGAGGACTTGCTTATAAAAACTTGTTGTGGAATGAAAATAATTTGTATATGTTTATTCATGAAACAATTTTTGAGTTCCTATTTTCATCAAGACAGGCGTAGTCTCTGACCAGCTGTACCTAACAATGAGTCTCTGACCAGTTGTACCTTACAATGTACCTTACAGTGAGGGATTCAGGTAAGTCAAAAGTCATTTACAATAGAATATGGTAAGTGCCCGGATAGCAAAGTAAGGAATTCCTGATCCAGGGGCATCTAACAGACTTGGGAGTTTGAGAAAGGCTTCCCAAAGTGTGATAGGAAGGAGGAAGGCAGTAGGAAAAAGAAGGTGATACACGTTTGAATGGTGGGATAAGCAGAAGTATTCCAGCCAGAGGAACTTGCAAATGACAATGGCCTAAAGGTGAGAACTTGGGAGTGTTTGGGAGACTGACAGTGGTAAGGATGGAGATTAGTAGTTCAGAGATGGAAATTTGAAAGACTGGAGAACCAAATTCTGAAGAGTTTGGATTGTGTACTAACAGCAGTTGAGAGCCTTTGAAGGAACGTGATGCAGACATATCCTAAAGCTTTCCTGACTCTAGAGACAGAGATGGACTGAAACTAACTAGAAATAAGACTGGAGGAAGGTCAGTTTCCATGGGCCAAGTAAGTGATGATCTAGCTAGGACTGTGTCTGCAGCTTCCTGCTGTCACCAGAAGAGGGGCCAGTAAACATTTGTAATTGAATTGATTGGCTGTAAAGGTTTAATGAGGGTGGTCACTAAATTCCCAGCTCTCTGGCCTGCTGGGTGAGGATGTAATCCAAGAAGAGAGGGAATCTACGAAGGAAACATCCATGGGGTGCCAAGAGAAGTCATGTTTTAAACTTTGGACACAGAATTAACTATACAGAGAATTATATTATAGAATTAAATGTGTTTGAGGTTAAAAAGTGGACATGCCCAGCAGGTTATATAAGCACGGAGAAGTGGACATGTCCAGGAGATTATATAAGCATGAAAAAGAAAAAAATATATATAGTTGCAACTGTGAGGTTTTTTTTTTTCCTCGACCGGAAATGGTGCCCTCGTGCGGTCCCCAGTTCTTTCCAAGCCCCTCAAGCTGATGTAAAGTCCCATCGAGTCCAAGCCAGCGCATGTGCGCATGCGCATTGGCACAACACGCAAGGGCCACCAGGGCGATAGCTTTCAGTAACCTGAAGCAACATCCTCCAGTCTCCAGGGGAAAAAATAAAATAAAATAAAATAAAAGGCGGGAACTAGCCAAAAGGCAGAGTGGTGATGGGACGCGTGGATCTGCATGTTCCGCCCAGTCTGGCCTCTGATTGGTGGATATCCTTGGCTCGTGGCGGAGGGGCTCTCCTCATTGGCTGTCAGTCTCGTGGGAAGCGGGTCGCCGCGCTGGCCCCGCCCCTCCCCGGCTGCCGACGTGGGACTGACGGCCGCAGGCAGTTAGGGGCCGGGGTGCCGGTGCGGAGCGGGAGGCGGGGATGGGGGGGCTGCGGCTGCTGGCGGTGGCCCTCACCTGCTGCTGGTGGCCGCCGGGCAGCCAGGGGAAGACCCTGCGGGGCAGCTTCAGCAGCGCCGCGGCCCGAGACGCGGAGGGCCAGAGCATCGGCCACTTCGAGTTCCACGGTAGGTCCGGGGGCGGGGAGAGGGATGCAGGCGCGCGGGCCATCCCTCGGCCGGCCGGGCCGAGCCGCGGGCCGCTCCTCCCCGCCTCCGGGGGGGGGCAGGCAGGGGCGACGCCCAGCCCCTCCCCGCCACGTTGGGCCGGGCCGGCGACTTCACCTGCCCTACCTGGACTTCAGCTGCATGCCATCATAGAGATGCTGCTTTTCATTGCCATCCCCACGACAGCTGCTTCCCAGGCTTGACGACCACCTCCGGCGAGTTAGTGATTTGATTCTGCACCCCAAAGCCGGTTTCCATTTCTCCAACCCTCCCCTTGCCTAGGAGTGCACAATTAACTGATCGTCTGCATCGGTGCATCTTTTTCCCCAAAGAAGCGTCGTTACTCCTCCCCCTCGATTATGTGCATTCGGGGATTGTAGTTAAGTGTGACTGTAAGCCCAGGAATTTGAATGTCTTGCTTTCTTTGTTTTTAAGACCAATGTGGTAAAAAAACTACTTGGAGCAGAGAGTTTATGACCTAGTTGTCATTATTACCCGAACAGTTTAATTACTTGGGTACTAGATTTATCATGGACCATGAAGCCTAGAGTTGAATTAATGGAAATGGATGTAAGTATACAGAGTCCTAGAAATGTCATAATTGATAGTCTCTTTGCCCCTTCTGAGATCAGAGCCGAATTTGATTTTTACCTTTTGGTCTCCCTCAAACATCAATAATCCCTTCAGTGAGTGAATTTGCATTTCACTCTAGTTTTTGACTCATTTATTTGCACCCTCAAGTTTCAGTGTTTTTCTTGGTATTCTTAGTATGACTAGTACTGTATTTCAAATCGTTGTTTTCCTTGATGAAGTTATGATCTTTGATTTATAGTCTTTAGTTGCATAAAAAGATGCAGCTATGGAAATCAGTATTGGCCTAGAAGGAATTCTTAGAAGATAATTCAAATGAGAACCTCTTTTGTTGCCGGAAAGGAATTTAAAGTCCTGGGAAGAAATGATGTAAAGGGAGAGGAGCCTGATTTTTTTTTTATCTGAAGTTTTTTGTATAGCTAAGAAAAGAAGTGCAACCCAGTTTTCCAAAATTCAATGGGAAATATACCATTGGTGAATAAAGAAGAAACCCTTTAGACAGTTTTTTGTTATTTTTCAGTTTCTTAGTTCACTGTAGCAATACTTTGAATATTGACAGTGATGGTAATGTCACATTAATAAATGGCACAATCTGGACCATGCTGGAAAATCCAGGTTGTGTGGAAGCTGTCATGTATTATTATTATTTTTCATAACTAGCAGAGACCACCTGATAGTTCATGATAATTACCTGGTAAACATAGAGGAGAAACATGTACTAAGCCGAGATTTCTCAAGACAGACTGGGGCTAGGGTGTTCCAAGTATATTTTCTCTCATATGTTTTACATATATAATTATATTTCCACATATATTTAGTTACTAGCAATTTTTTAGTGAATTCCACTCTAGTAAAATAATAATACTAAAACTATACTGAAATGATGAACTATAACTCAGAATACAATTTAAGGTGTTAATAGGGCTTTGGAGTCACTTTTATTACTTGATAATTTATCATGTAACCAATTTATGCAATAGACTTATACATACTTTATGTATACTATACATTTAAACTTGTTTAAAATGTTTAATCAAAATGATAATTCTGGTAACAAAAGTCTAAAAAAGAAAGATTTTTTTCTTTCTTTCTTTTTTATGGTACTAGGGATGGATCCCAGGGACAGTCTACCTCCAAGCTCACCCCCCAGCCCAATTTTATTCGTTTATTTTGAAACAGGGTCTCACTAAGTTGCTGAGGCTGGCTGCAAACCTGCGATCCTACTGTCTCAGCCTCCCACGTACTGGGATTACAAGTGTGCACCACCATGAAAAAGTGCCCTGCTTCACTTCTTCTTTCCCAAAGTCTGTTTCCCAGAGGAAACTACTTTTTTCCATTTCTGTTCTGGGTCTTACCAGTAGTTGGTGTGTGCAACCAGGCTTGTTCTATATTAATCAGTTAATATATATTGTTCTGAGAGTTGGTTTTTGTTTTTTTTTTTTCTTTTGTAAAAGTCACAGATGTAAAATTTTGTTTCAGGCTTAAAATGTGTACCCTAAAACACATTTTTCTTAAACTTTCTTGCTGTTACCTGTACTCATTTTTTATATTAAAAATATAATGAAATCTTAATAGCCATGTTAAAAAAAGAAACTATGGCAGAAATTCCTACAGATAGTTTATAAAATGTAAAAGATATGTAGTGAGTGTACATGTCTTTTAAAATTCTAATACAATAAATATCCAAATGCTCTGGACATTGCTATTTATTGAGTGAAATGTCATCGGCTATCAGCTGAATTATAAGTATATACCACACATTAATGTGAATAATCTTTTGCATCTAAATGTGATGTTCATTCTATTATGATTCACTTAAATAAGATTTCAGAGAAATTTTTTTTCTTAATTGTCCTACCGTCTCAGATGCATATAAGACCAAACTAGTTGATAATTTTTGTTTCAATGTCAAGGTGACCATGCTCTTCTGTGTGTCAGAATCAACAACATAGCAGTAGCTATTGGAAAAGAAGCTAAACTGTACCTGTTCCAAGCCCAGGAATGGCTAAAGCTACAGGAAAGCAGCCATGATTTTAGTTGTAGTGAAAAATTATCCAGAGCTCAGCTGACAAGTGAGTATATCTTTTTTCTTTGACCATTGCATTCGCTTTTTCCCTCCTTAGTGTTGAAGTGTAGTATGGTACATAGGTACACACCAAGATGTTTCATGTTTACATATGTCACACTGTGGTAACACTGTCTAGTAGATTTTAAGATGAAGTTTTTTGACAGTAACCTTTTCCTACATTAATATAGGGATACCTTTTCCCCCTTTTATCACTCAAAGATTTTTTAAATGTATAAAAGTTTCCTTCATTCAAATTTGTTACTGTTTATATAATTCATGCTAATTTGACACATATGTTTTTAACCAGTGGCAGCATGGAGTGAGTGATAATATTTGTTGACTGCATATTATCTGCCAAGACTGAGCTAAACACTAAACATGTATTATCTTAGTTATTTATAGAACTTAACCCAAGTGACATTCTTTTATAACATGTCATTGGAACATGCAACTTAGTCGTATGGTTAAAAAAAAAAAAAAAGTGCCACTTTGTGATGTACCAGCACCACATCGTTGTAAACCTCTGGCTTTGCCTGTGGAGAGGTTCTACGTCCTTTTTCCTACTCTAGTGGCTTGAATCCTTGTACTCTTCCATTATCATCAACACTGCCTCCTCATGCAGTAGGATGTTAGCCCTCCAGAGTGAGTGCAAATCTTTTGTTATGTAGAAGTGAAGTACATGTGTCATTCTATCCATTTTGCAATTTGGAAGTTAACTGATTATAGGAAACATGAGATATTTGGAGCATCCATGAGGAAAAGTAGGAATCATCATCTTCCTTCTTCCCTCCTTATTTTTCAAAGACTCATCCACATGTAAGGATATGATAGCTCTTCATTTAGCCTAAGGAGATAAAACACTTCCATTTCTAAACATCCAGTTTTAGTAGCTCTTTTCCTCCTAAAGCAGCTAATCAGGACAGGGATACAAGTAGAGGTCCCCAATCCTTGCCATCAGTTGTGGGTGTCTGTTAACTAGATTTGTGAGAGTACAGAATTGGTCTGAATGATTAGATTCAGATATCAAAAAGAAGGTTATAAAAAGTTATTTAACTCAACTACAAATTTCAAAATTTACCTGGGAGACTTATTCAAATGCTTACCATGAGCTATCCTTTCCTTCCTATCTATACCAATTTGCTTCTCTAAGTGTTCCATATATATATATATATATATATATATAATCTTTATGAATATTTATATATTATACATATATGACATATATAATATATATACACATATATATTAGTTCATGTCCTTTTTTTCCCAGTTCTTTTTTTTTTTTTTTTTTTTTTTTTTTTTTTTTTTTTTTTTTTTTTTTTTTTTTTTTTTTTTTTTTTTTTTTTTTTTTTGCAGTACTGGGAGTTGAACTCAGGGGCATTCTACCTCCGAGCTATACCCTCAGCCCTATTTTTTATTCTTTATTTTGAAACCGAGTCTCACTAAGTTGCGGAGTGCCTCACTAGGTAGCTGAGGCTGGCCGCGAACCTGGATCC
>PVLC010023972.1:0-25141 GCA_004027655.1 Graphiurus murinus | reverse complement strand
TGAGTTGACTCTTGTGCAGGGTGAGAAAGTGGGGTTTATTTCCAGTTTCCTGCATATGGTTAACCAGTTTTGCCAACACCATTTGTTAAAGAGGCTATCCTTTTTCCAGCGTATATTTTTGGCTCCTTTGTCAAAAATCAGTTGACTGAAAGTCTGTGGGTCTGTTTCTGAGTCTTCTATTCTGCTCCATTGGTCTATGATATATTTAGATTATTCACATTTAAAGTGACTATTAATATATCTGATTTGATGTCAACCACGTGTGTAACCATTTTTAATTTATTATCAAAGACTTCTTTTTCTGCCCTTTCTGTTTTTTTAAGTATTGTATTGGTGCATTTTAATTGTACATGATAGTGATATTTATGGTGATACATTCATATATGCACATAACATTATTTGGTCTGTTTCCTTTTCTGGTTTTAATTGAGCATTTTATTTAATTCAACTTTTATCTCTTCTTTCAACATAGCAATTATATTTGTTTTAAAGATATTTTTAGTTGTTGCCTTAAAATTTACAACATACATCTTTAATTAATACAAATCAACTTCCAATTAATGTTATTGCATTTCATGTGTAGTGTAGATATCTTATAGCAATGTATTTCCAAATCATCCCTGCCATCCTTTGGGACATTGTTTATTCACATGCTATATAACCACATAGAACATTGTTACTATTGTTACTTTAAACAAAAAGCTATATTTTAATCAATTAAGAATAAGACAGATAAAAATATTTTTACTTTTATTTATTCCTTCTCTGACCCTCTTTCTTCCAACCTTCTATCTCTCATGATTTTCCTTCTGGCTGAGGGAAATCTTTTACCATTTCTTATAGGGCAAGTCTGCTGGGAAATTATCTCATCTGTTGCTTGCCTGTGAAATAATCTCCTTCAGTTTTAAAGGATAATTTCTTTATATGTAGAATATCAAGTTGTAATGTTTTCTTTCAGCACTTAAACATTTCTAACCTCTTATTGTTTGAATAATTTCTGGTAAGAAGTCAGATTCAATTCATATTTTTGTTCTTCTACAGGTAAAATGTTTTATTCTCTTGTTTCTTTCAAGATTTTTTTCTTTGCTTTTGGTTTTCTGAAGAACCTATGTTTTGCTTTTCTGATATTCTTAGGTGTATATTTGGTGGTTGTTCTGCTTGGCATTCTCTGAGCATCCTGGATGTGGTTTGTTGTCATTCATTTTGGACACTTCTGAACCATTGTTATTTCAATAATGTCTTCTCTGTTCTCTCTTCTTGTTTCAGTATTCTAATTGCACATGTTACATCTTTTGAAATTGTCCCCAGTTCTTAGATGTTCTGTTTACTGTTATTTTTTCTTTTTCTCTTTACATTTTAATTTGGAGAGTTTTTATTAACTTATCCTTAAGCTCACAGATTCTTTCCTTAATGCATTGAGTCTACTAAAGTATCTACTAAAGGGGTTCAACATTTCTGTAACACTGTGTTTGGCTCTAAGTATTTCCTTTTCATTTTTTTACTCATACTTCCAATATCTCTGCTCCCTTTACTCATCTGCCATTGTGTGTTGTCTATGTTTTTTACATTAGAACCCTTATCATATTGTTTACAGTTGTTTTACTTTTCAAATGTATGTTTATTTTTTAAGTCTTTACTGGTACATTGTAATTATACATCACAGTGAGATTCAAAGTGATATATTCATACATGTGAAAGTAATATACTTGGTGTATATATACTTCCCTCTGCATCACACCATACTTATCTCTCCTACCTCCTTGTACATGTTATATAAGAGTTATATAAAATATCCTGCCTGGTAAGACCAACATCTGCATCAGCATCTAAATCTGATTTTGATGCATGCCTTGCCTCTTCAGACTGTTTCTTGTTTTTGCCTTTTGGCATGACTTGTATTTTTTTAATTGAAAGTAAAACATATACCAGATAACAAAAACTGAAGTAAATAGGTCTCCAGTGTGAGGATTTATGTTAATCTGGCTAGGAGTTGGGCTAGGAGTTTCCTAGGAGGTATAGATTCCAGAGGCTTCAAATTCTTCTCTGGTCCCTGCTTTTGTCTACCCTATTGATTCTGTGCTTCTCTAAGTATCTCTCAGAGAGAATCCATATCACTCAGATCTTTCAAATATAATCTAATGTGGTACTAGGGATTGGACCCAGGGGCATTCTACCTCTGAGATACATCTTCAGCCATTTTTTAATTTTTTATTTTGAAACAGGGTCTCATTAAGTTGTAGAAGGCCTCACTACATTGCTGAGGCTGGCATAGAAGCTGCCATCCTCCTGTCTCAGCCTCCAAAGTACTGGGATTACAGGCATGTGTATCCACATCTGGCATAATCTACTATTCTTAATACTGGGAACCTGTTGGTCCAGTGATAAGGTGTAGAAGAAGTGAAGCATTCTATAAGCTTCCAATTAAATCTCAGTCTTTTAGTAGACCTGTGTCATCATGAGAATTTCTTCTTATAAAGCCTCCCTCCTCTCAGTTAGGTGCAGCAGGAATGCTAGAGAGGGTTATAGGGAAAGAACAAGGTTCTGGTCAAATCCTTTCTCCCAAAGGTTAAGGGTTTCTTATAGAAAAATTGCCAGATGTATATTACCAAGATTATTTTTCTGCTCTTTCTGCCACAGCCACAGCCACATGTGGATATTTCTTGGCTTTTTATCATTGGAACAAGTGGGGACCCTGGAGATAAAACCCAGGAAAGTAGGGAACCCCTCCCCCCATGACTGCAGGCCCCAGAGGTTTCTTTCTTGAGCCAGTTCACATTCAGCCTCCAGCAGTTCATCAAAATTACCCACGAGCCTAGAGCCTATGTTTCTTCTGGCTTCTGCTCCAGGTAAGGTCTTGCTTGTGACTCCAGATTTGCTTGTGTCTCCAGAATTCAGCAAGGTGATTTATCTAACAAATGAGTTTTCTGTTAGGTCTATGACAAGTTGTTGGATTTTACTTTGTCTAGCTTTTCCCTTGTCTTAAGGATGGGAGTGACAACTTCTAATTAACATACAGGAGTGGAAACAAGGAGTCATTATGATTACTTTGAGACTATCACCACAAATTGTTATAATGCCTCAGAAAAAGTTTTTATTTTACAGATAAACCAATGGGGCTTTAATGAAGTTGAGCTATGTGTTCAAGATCATATATCTGAGATCTAAATGACTTTAAATCCTATGTACCTTATTTTCTTTGAAAATAGCTAATAAGACTATATGCCAATATTTTTATTCATCAAAAGAGCCAAGATTCAATGGTGCAGGACTGTAATCCCAGTACTTAGGCGGCTGAAACAGGAGTACTGAAGGTTCAAGGACAGCCTCAGCAACTTCGTGAAGCTCTCAGCTACTTAGTGAGACCCTATTTCAAAATAAAAAAAAAAACAGCTGGAGATATAGCTTGGCGGTAGAATGCCCCTGGGTTCAATCCCCAGTACCACACATATGCAAAAAAGTCCTTAGGGTACCTCAATACTTACATGACTAGACAGACCACCATCATGCCCATCTCTCTTTCGTGTGTGTGTGTGTGTGTGTGTGTGTGTGTGCGCGCGTATGTGTATGTGCACATATGTGTGTGTGTTACTTTGTGGCAGAATAAATGCAAATAAATCAGCTGTCAAAAATTAGTGGTTTACATAATTTGATTAAAATTAGAGTTCCCCACTCTGATGGAATCAGGTTCTGTTCAAGTGTTGTTGATCTTGACACTGAATGTGCCAAAATTATTTAGAGGAATGTTATTCTTCCAGTATTTACAACTCAGAAAGATGTGTGCCAAGAAACCTCTTTGGTATATCTGGTTCCCAAGATATTTTGGGCCAAGATTTGAAAACTCAGGAAATGTAGACACATATGTTTGAGTATATATTCTCAAATAAGCCAAATGTTTCCTTGTTTCAGTTTTTAACATGTTTGTTTCTTCTTTATTGAAATTGAATTCAGAGTTCTGATAAGTCAAAGTTTAATCAGCAACTGGGTCTATTTTTTTTGTTTTTGTTTTTTGTTTTGTGTTTTGGAGGAGCAGGGAACAAAACTTTTGTTCAAGACCTCAAGTAAAGAGCCTTCTGAGTGGTTAAAGTAAAAACAATTTTTCTCTTGGTTGTAGTGGGGGCGAACATGAGCTGTTAATATATCTAAAGACAAACTGGTCTTAGCATCACTAACCATTAAAAAATTACCTGTAACTGAAGTGCTAGTTTAGTTAAAAAAGCATTTTGTTAGGTGATTTGCTACTGGTGTTTATTAGCCAATTTGACTTACTATATTCCATGAGAATAATTAAGCTTCAATTTTTAAATTATTAAATAAATAATTTACAGTGTTTTCCTATTCTAGAATAAATAAGTAAGCTAACAGTTGGAATACTGCTGATTTTGCTATATATTATAAGTCTATTTCTCCTTGGGTTCATGTGATGAAATTGTGTTTATGATATTTTTTGTGGTACTGAGGATTGAACCTAGGGGCATTCTACCTCCAAACTAGAACCCCAGCCTTTTTTTAGTTATTTTTTTAAATTTTGAAACAGGGTCTCACTAAGTTGCTGAGGCTAGCCGAGAATGTGCAATCCTCCTGTCTCAGCCTCTGAAGTACTGGTATTACAGCTGTGTGTTACCACACCTGGCTGATGATGTTATAAGGGGATCAAACTGGAGAAACATCTTTTCCCTCCTATTCTCTCTCCTCCTCTTTGGTGACTGCTCTGCTTCCCCACTGTGATTTGGCCTTCTTAGAGACCTTCTCTTTCCATAGTCTGCACGTTGGCTCAGCTCAGAGAAAATTTCAGCCATTTTGGCTCTCAGAAGATTGCCCTTCCAGTGGGAAGCTTTGTCAAGTGAAGGTGCATAAACTGACTCATAAATGTTTGCTCTTCTTTTCAACCATAGTGGTCTTTCTCTTTTAGTTTGGTAGTTTTCCTCTCTCAAGGGCTTTATACCACCTTCCTTTGGGATCAGGTTGCAATGATTATGGATGTGTCAGAATCTTGTCACCCCTTAATGTATGTGTGGCCAGACATGTTCCCTCCACTGTCTGCACATGGGGTCCCAGTTCCTTGCCCTTTTGCTGGTGATTCCTTACCATGACATTCTTGGAGTGTACCAACAGTTACCAAATCCCTTTCCTGATATTTTCCAGGGGGTTAAAATTCTCTAGGACCATGGGCAAGTGATTTAGCTTCTTTGTGCTTCAGTTTCCTAATTGGTAAAGTGAAGAGAATCAAAGTGCTGCTGTAAGGATTATAAATAAGCTCATATTTATAAAGCACTTGGAGCAGTGCCTCAGACATAGGAAGGAACATATGAAGTTTTAGGAATTAGAAATATCATCAAAATTCCAAGATCTCAGAATTATAAGAGCTGGAATGGTGTTCTGCAGTTCATATGCCACTGTTGCCTTGATTACTTGAGCAATTATGAATGTTGCTTTAGCCAGGCATGGTGGTGCATGCATGTAATCTCAGTATTTGGGGAGCTAAGACAAGAAGATCACTGGTTCAAAGCTAGCCTCCGAAATTTAGTGAGACCCTGTTTCAAAATAAAAAGGGCTGAGGGTGTAGCTCAGAGGTAGAAGGCCCCTGGGTACAATACCTAGTATCTAAATAAATAAATAAATAAATGTTACTTTAAAATGTCTGTATTTTGTATTTCCAGAGAAATGTGTGCACATATGCCGTTATCAGCTTGTACCTAACAAAGATGTATGCTTACAATGCACCAATTATTACAATAAAAAAGAAAAAAAGTTTGTATTTTGGAACATTAACTTGATCATAAATGAGAGTGTTTTAAATAGATATATAAAAAGGACTATATAGTAAAATTAAAAATATACAAATATAATATTTTATTTTCTTTTTAAACCACTTGATTTTCAAAATAAAATTATTAAATTATTGACCAGTGTGTTTTTGTGCATTTTAAAGATCTCATGGGCTAGAAAATGGTATCATTCATACCCATATAGGCCTACAAACACATATTTCTTATCTCTTACAGAACATTTTTCTAGTTCACCCATGTGCTATTTTGTGTTTTCCCATGTTTTTCAATCATTAGTTCAACAAATAATATGATGTAAAAACATACTGTGTCAATAAATTATCCTCAAATTCCCCCCCTTAAAAACCATGATGTTCTTACATTACTTAGCACAAAAAAGCAGAGGCTAAAAAGTTAAACTGCATTGCTTATAAGATGAATTCAAACAAATTAACTAGGGTGGCAAATTAACATGCATGAATGAAAGAGTACCCTTTCTGTACTGGTACAGAAATTTCCTGGAGACCTCACAGAGTCATGGAGAACAAGCAGCCATGTTGGAGGTGGGGCTTGGTTGAGGAGGGGCCCCTGGAGGTGTGGTTTTGGGTACTATATATAGGTTCTTCTCCCCCCTCCCTCTCTCTCTCTCGCTTCTGGTCTATATAATGTGAGAGCAGAGTCTTGATCTCTCCCTCTGCTTCCCACCACCATGCCTTGTGCTCCACATACCTGGCCTGACATGGACTGAACTCTGAAATCTCCCCAAACTGTAGGCAAATAAGTCTTCCTTCTTCTAAGTTGTGTGGTCAGCTGTTTTGTATTACAACAGTGAGAATGTTGACTGCAACACCCCCTTTTCTTCATCTGTCAACAATATACTTATATAGGTATTCTGTCCTACTTTCTTATCACTGCTGTAGCACATTATCACAATCCTAGTTGTTTAAAAATAATACAAATGTATTATGGTACAGTTCTAGAGGCTTACTTTTTGGTGGCTGTGGGGAGAATCCATTTCTTTGTCTTTTCTACAGCTAAAAGACTCGTGAATTCTTTGCCTTATGGCTCCTTCCTCTGTCTTCAAAGCCACACAATATCATCTTCAAATAAATCTCTCTTCTCCTACTTCTTCTCTCACTCTGACTTTCCTACCTCCTTTTTTCCTTTATAATGACTGTTTTTTTTTTTTTTTTTTTTGCGGTACTCAGGGACGTTCTACCTCCGAGCTATACCCCCAGCCCTATTTTTTATTCTTTATTTTGAAACCGAGTCTCACTAAGTTGCAGAGTGCCTCACTAGGTAGCTGAGGCTGGCCGCGAACCCGGATCCTCCAGTCTCAGCCTCCCGAATGCTGGGATTACAAGCGTGCGCCACCACGCCCGGCTATAATGACTGTTTTGATTTCATTGACCCAAGCAGACAACCCAGGATCCCAAGATCCTTAACTTAATCACACTTGTAATGTTCTCTTGCCATGTAAAGTACATATTCATAGATTCTGGGGATTAAGGCATAGACATTTTTGGAGGAAGGCATCATTGTGCCTCCCACAGATGTGCTCTTGAGTAAGAACTTGAATGCCATCCAGGCATTTTGACTGTCCATACCTTACTTTTGTATCATTTTGCAGATAGTAATTGTAATAAATTCCTACAAGTTGTTCTGAGCCCTTTTCCCCCCTCTCCCCACAAGCCTTTCCACACATTTAATGAGCCGGATAGCTTTTAGTGTTCTCTTAAATGATGAAAACACTTTGGAGTTTTGTGGGAAAGGATTTAATGAGGAAGACACCCACAAACTCTGTGTCTGTCCTTGACAGCTACATGAAGAAAGCAAAACTTTACTCTGAGAAAACACCAGCAAAGAAGTACATGATGCCAAATGATGACATGGGTCTTTGAAACCATTGGAGAAAGTGATATGATTTGTGACCTTTTAATTTTCCCCAGAGGAAAAGTTAGGAAATAGGAGAGTTTGAATTAGCAAATCCATTGAGCTCCCAGAGAAAGAATTTGAGAGCAAGACCAGTGGCTTCCTGGGCTCTGCACATCCAGCCCTGAGCAGAATACTTGGCATGTCAGAGGTGATTACTAAATGATTAGTGAGTAGATGACTTATTGAAAGTATCAAGGAACAGCTTAGGCCCTGGGAAAGATCTGGCCTTTGAGATGTGACTTGCAAAAAAATGCATTTAATATCCTCAGGAAGAAGGGCATCACCACATTCAGTTTCATTTCTAAGTGCTGACTCACACAGCCATCCTCATTGATTCCTGCTCCCTTGATGCAAAAGAAAATCAACCCCTAGTATCACTCTTCTCTGTCCTTCCTTGAAAGATGAAATAGCAGAATTGCTTCTCTGTTTATTTTCCTCACATATTACTATTGTTTAAAGCACAATTTTCAAATTCATTTCTAGCTAAGTGGATTGATTTTTTTATTACTCATGCTGAGCAGTTGACAGTAATGATTTATTGCATATCTGGGATTTTGGCAGCTCCTTACAATTCATGGTTTAATTCACAGTTTTCCCTAATGGCTTGAGTGTCTGTGGTGTTTGCTCCTGTAAAGTGATGTACCACTGGGAGAAGTACCCTTCTGGCCTTGCACTCTGGCCTCAAGGGCCTCATTTCTCCTCATGTTGTGACCCTAGTGACTATAAGGGGAGAGAACACAGAGGAGACCTGCTGCTTTCTCCTTTCCTAGAAATTGCAGCCATTGTAGCTCTGTGCTATACTCTAGAAGCTGGTTGAATTGAGAGGAGGCCCATGGTAGAGCTCGGAGAGAATGCATACATCACAGGGAGATGGCCTACTTTCCATGCTTCATAACCACAACAACAAGAACAGCAACGTAGCCAAGCACAATGATGCACATCACCCAATTCCAGAAACTTGGGAGGCTCAGATAGGAGGATTGCAGGTTCAAGGACGGTCTTAGCAACTCAGTGAGATCCTGCCTCAAAAAAGAAAACAGAGTTTGGCATGGTAGTGCACGTTTGTAATCCCAATACTTGGGAGGCTGAGATAGGAGGATGACAGGTTTGAAGCCAGCCTCAGCAACTTAGTGAGACCTTTTGCAACTTAGTGAGACCTTGTCTCAAAATAAGAAATGAAATCAGGGTGGGGATACAACTTGGAGTTAGAATGCCTCTGGGTTCTATCCCCAGTACCAAAAAATAAAAGTAAAAATAAAAAGGGCTGCAGGTTTAGCTTGGTAGTAGAGTACCCCTGGGTTCAATCTTCACTAACACACACACACACACACACACACACACACACACACACACACACACTAGCAACTGACTCTGCCAACTATGTATTAGGATAGGCACTGGCAAATTACAATCCATGAGCCAAATGTAGATCATTATTTATATAAATAAAACTTCATTAGAACACAGCCATGTCCATTCATTTACCTAATATTTGTGGCTTGTTTGGTGCTGCAATGACTGAGCTGAGTAGTTGCACAGAGACTATGTAACCTCTAAAGCTAAAATTATAGGCCCTTTTCTTTTTCTTTCTGGTGCTATGTATTAAACAAAGGCCCTCACTTGTGCTAAGCACTCACTGTATCACTGAGCTACATCACTAGCCCATCATTCATTTTCAAAATATGTTTGCTGACCCTCTTTCAGTCTTCTTATTCTTCATGTATATATAAAGTAGATTTTAGAAATACCAATACTATTTTATAGAAGAGGAAACTGAAGCACTGAGATGACAAATATTGTGCAAAGGTCTTGTAGCTAGCAAGAAGTAGAGAAGCAGAGTTAGAATCTGGGGAGTCTATTATATACTATTTTGGAATGTTCCTCAGAAAATGCAGTAATTGCTGAACTGGCCACATTAACTTATCCTATTTCTTCTCATCTTTGCAGAATTTTTTTTTGTGTGTGTGTGGTACTGGGGATTGAACTCAGGGGCATTCTACCTCCGAGCTATACCCCCAGCCCTATTTTTTCTTCTTTATTTTGAAACAGGGTCTCACTAAGTTGCAGAGTGCCTCACTAGGTAGCTGAGGCTGGCTGTGAACCCGGATCCTCCAGTCTCAGCCTCCCAAATGCTGGGATTACAAGCGTGCGCCACCACGCCCGGCTTCTTGCAGAATTTTGCTTTGTGAAATATTTACGAATAATGAGCAATGTCTAATGGCTTTGTGGGACTTTGATTTAAAACTTTTTCTTAACCAATACTCAAAAACATAAAAATTATACATATTAATAGTGTATTATATAATGTTTAAATATCTGTGAGCATTGCATAATACTTTAATCAGGTTAAGCATATTTATCTCCTTTACTCGATGGTAAAAAATTGAAAAATTTTTCCTTTAGTTTTTTGAAATGCAAATTATTATCTGTAGTCACCTTAATGTGCATAGTACACTAGAACCTCTTGCTCTTATCTATAACTTATTATCTATTGGTCATCTGTTCCTATAACTTCTACTAGCCCTTCCTCTCTCTAGCCTCTGGTAACCACTATTCTACTGTCAAATATGATGAGATCAGCTTTTTTAGATTCCACATATGAATGAGATCCTACGGTACTTGTACTTCTGTGCCTGGCTTACTTAACCTAATGATATGCAGCTCCATCCATGTTGTTGCAAATGTTAGGATTCCATTCTTTTTTACAGGTGAATAATATTTCATTGTGTATGTGTTTCAATGTCTGGAAGCATTTCCCCGATGTTTTTTCTTTCAGTAGTTTCATGCTTTGCATGTAAGTCTTTAATCCACTTATTTTATAATTGGTGAGAGATAGGAGTTTAGTTTCATTCTTCTGCATATGGACAACCATTTTTTGATGGTGCTGGGGATTAAACTCAAGGCCATTCTATGTCTGAGCTACACCCCCAGCCATATTTTATTTTTAGTTTTGAAACAGGTTCTCACTAAGTTGTGGAGAGCCTCATTAAGTTGCTGAGGCTGGCTACAAACCTGCGATCCTCCTGTTTCAGCCTCCCAAGTACTGGGAGTGTTACAGGTGTGTGCCATCATGCCTGGCTCAGCACCAATTTTTGAAAAGACTATCATTGCTCCAATGCATATTATCAAGACCTTTATCAAAAATCAGCTGGGAGCCAGGTGTGGTGGTGCACGCTTGTAATCCCAGCCTTTGGGAGGCTGAGACCGGAGGATCCGGGTTTGCGGCCAGCCTCAACTACCTAGTGAGGCACTTCGCAACTTAGTGAGACCCTGTTTCAAAATAAAGAGTAAAAAATAGGGCTGGGGGTATAGCTCAGAGGTAGAATGCCCCTGAGTTCGATCCCCAGTACTGCAAAAAAAAAAAAAAATCAGCTGGCTGCAGATGTATAGGTTTACTTCCAGGTTCTCTATTCTGTTCTGTTGGTATATGTGTCTGTTTTAGTGCCAATATCATGCTGTTTGGATTACTACAACTTCATAATAATTCTTGAAATCAGGTAGTGTACTGCCTCATGATTTGTTCCTTTTGTTAAAGATTGCTTTAGCTGTGTGTGTGTGTGTGTGTGTGTGTGTGTGTGTGTGCTCCCATGCATATATGGTTCCATATATATTTTAGAATTAGTTTTCCAGTTCTGTGAAAAATGTAATTGGCATTTTGATAAGTATTGCATTTAATCTTTAAATTGTTTTGGGTAGTACTGACATCTTAAAAATATTGATTCTTTCAATACATGAGCCTTTCCATTTTTTTATGTCCTTTTCCAATTTTAAATCAGTGTTTTACAATTCCATCCACAATACCTCAAAACCAATAAAATATGAAGTAATAAACCTAACCAAGGAGGTAAAAGACCTCTACAATTAAAATTATAAAACACTAAAGAAAGAAATTGAAGAAGGTCTTAGAAGATAGAAATATCTCCCTTGCTCTTGGAAAGGCAGAGTAAATATTATCAAAATGGCCATTCTACAAATGTGATCTACAGAGTCAATGAAATCCCTATCGAAATACCAATGTAATTCTTCACAGACCTAAAAAAAATCAGTCATAAATTTCATATAGAGAAACAAAAAACCGAGAATAGCCAAAGCAATTCTCAGGAATAAAAATTATGCAAGAGGCATCACAATTCCTGACTTCTAATTATACTACAGAGCTATAGTAATAAAAACAGCATGGTACTGGCCCAAAACGGACACATAGACCAATGGAACAGAATAGAAGATACAGAAACAAATCCACACACTTATAGCCAATTGATTTTTGAAAAAGGTGCCAAACATACATTGGAGAAAAGACATCTTCTTCAACAAATGATGCTGGGAAAACTGGTTATCCATTTGTAAAAAAATGGAACTAAATCTTTACCTCTTACCCTGCATAGGAGTCAACTGGAGATGGATCAAAGACCTGGAAGTTAAACCAGAGACTGAAGCTACTAGAGGAGGGCATAGGTCCAACATTTCAACCTATAGGCACAGGTAGAAACTTCTTCAGCAAGACCCCAAAGCTCAGGAATTTAAACAAGAATTAATAAATGGGATGGCATTAAACTAAAAAGTGTCTGCACATCAAAGGAAACCATCAAGAGTCTAAAGAAAAAGCCTACAGAATGGGAGAAGATCTTTGCCAGATATCCATCTGATAGAGGACTAATATCTAAAATATACAAATAAAAGACTTTACACACACACACACACACACACACACACACATACACACACACACACACACACACACACAAATAACCCAGTCAAGAAAGGGCAACTGAATTGAGTTGGCACTTCACAAAAGAAGAGATTCAAATGGCCAATAGATACATGAAAAAATGTTCAACATCATTAGCAATTAGGGAGATGCGAATCAAAACTTCACTGAGATTCCATCTAATCCCAATCAGAATAGCAATCATCAAGAAGTCAAAAACAATAACTGTTGGCAAGGATGTGGGGAAATAGGAACTCTTCTACACTGTTGATAGGATTGCAAACTAGTTTAGCCACTATGATCAGTTTGGAGATTCCCTAGAAAACTGGGGATGGATCCACCATATGATCAGGCTATACCACTCCTGGGTATCTTTCCAAAGAGGTTGAAACCAGAGAACTACATTAATGTATAGATATACATGTTCATAGCAGCACAATTCACAGTAGTCAAATTATAGAACCAATTCAGGTGTCTATCAATAGATGTATGGATTACAAAATTATGGGAAATACACACCATGGAATTCTACTCAGCAATAAAGAACAAAATTATGTCATTTGCAAGAAAATGGAAGGACCTGGAGAACATTCTGTTAAGTGAGATGAGCCAGTCACAGAAAGTGAAGAGTCATATGGTTTCTCTGATTTGTGCAAGCTAGGGAGAAATTGGAATACCAGAGAAACTCCAAATAATAGAGGAGAAACCTCAGTGGAGCCAGAGAGGTGGTCTAAGGGAAGGGGAGGGGGAAGACTGAGGTTCATAAATGGAAATACTACCATCGACTGTGTGTACATAAGTGATATACCAACATCAATCTCAGTACTCTGTAATAGAAAGGGAGGAAATAGGGAGGCTGGGGCGGGGGGAACATCTAGTGCTGTGTGCATGTATGTCACTGTCAACATGTTTTACATTATGATATAAGATCATAATGCACCAATAAAAGCACATTATTAAAATAAAAAATCAATGTTTTATAATTTTCATTATAGAGATATTTTACTCCTTCAGTTAAATTTATTCATTGGCACATTTTGTAGCTATTGTAAAAATAATTGCTTTCTTGATTTCAATTTCAGATAATTCTCTGTTTTCAAATAGCACCACTACTAAGTTTTGTGTATTGTTTGTTTTGGTAACCTGCAACTTTGCTGAATTCATTTTTAGTTCTAATAGAATTTTGTTGGAGTGTTTGGGTTTTCTATATATAAGATCATATCATTTGCAAACGGTGACAATTTGACTTCTTTTCAGATTTGAATGCCCTTTATTTCTTCCTCTTGCCTGATTGCACTGGCTAGCAATTCTAGAATTATTTTGAGTAACAGGAGTTAAAGTCAGTATTCTTATCTTGTTCCAAATCTTAGAGGGAATACTTTCAGTTCTTATATGTTCAGGATAAAACAAGTTATTAGCTTATCATAAATGGCTTTTATTATGTTGATGTACTTTCCTTCTACCTAATTTATTCAGTTTTTATCATGAAGGGATGTTGAATTTTATCAAATGTCTTTTCCACATCTATTGAGATGACCATATGATTTTGTCCTTCATTCTGCTGATGTGGCATATCACATTTATTGATTCTTATATATTGAACTATCCTTAAATCCCAGGGTTGAATCCCACATGATTACAGTGAATAATCCTTTTACAGTGCTGTCAAGTTTGGTTTGCTAGCATTTTATTAAGGAGTTTCGTATCCATATTAACCAATGATATTGGCCTGTAATTTTTCTTATATTATTATTTCTTATTTTGTTTTGGTATCCATTTTCATTTGTTTTAAGAAATTTTAAAATTTACTTCTTGCTTCCTTCCTTGATCTATTGGTTATGCAAAATAACTTGGTTAATTTCCATGTATTTGTGTAGTTTCTGAAGTTTTTCTTGTTAATTTCTTGTTTTATTGCATTGTGGTCAGAAAAGATACTCCGTATGATTTCATTTTTTTAAAATTGAGATTTGTTTTGTGGCCTATCCTATGGTCTATGCTGGAGAATGTTCCATATGAGAAACATGTTTATTTGGTAGTTTCTGGGTGGAATGTTCTGTAGCTGTCTATTAGGTTCATTTGTTCTAGAGTGCAATTTAACTCTGCCATTTCTTTGTTGATTTTCTATCTGGTGGATCTATCTATTGCTGACAGTGAGGTGTTAAAGCCTCCAACTATTATTATATTTGGGTCTAACTCTTTAAATCTACCAATAGTTGCTTTATATATTTGGCTTCTATGATATTTGGTACATATTGTGGGGATTAGATTTTTAAGTTTTTAACCCAGAACTACTCATAATTGTATAAACCATTTCTATAGATCACTGGTTCTCACCCTGAGCTATATTGAGAATCACTTAAGAAGCTCTGAAAGTGCTGACATTGGGTTCTATATTGCTCCCACATCATGATTTAGTTTGTCTAGGATACAGACTGAGCATGATGATTTTTAAAAGCTCCCAGTGTGATTCTAATGGACAAGCAGGGTTGAGAAACACTATTATAGGCAATTGAAAGTCTAGCCCTAAAAGAAGTGAGGTCTTCCCTAGTGAGTAAATAATGAACACATCAGAAAGAAAGGAGAGCCTCATAACTTGCATTAGAAACACCAGCCTATCAGCTGGGTACAGTGGCACTTGACTGCAATCCCAGTACTTGGGAGACTGGGACAGGAAGGTTGTAGGTTCAAGGCTAGTCTCAGCAATTTAGTGAGTCTCTGTTTCAAAATGAAAAATAAAAAGGGAAGTAGAATTCCCCTGGGTTCAATCCCTAGTACCAAAAAACAAAAATAAACAAAAAATAAAACAAGAAAAATCAAACACCCACCTCACCTGAATAAGTTGCAAGTTGGCAAGCTTAAGTGCAAGAAGTATTCCATATACCATCTATTTTATGGTGATGAGGAAAGTTGTGTGACATTCTCAAATTAATCTTCTTATTTGTACATAATTGTACTGACATTTTTTTTTGCCTTGTATGAGAAGAGGCACTCATAGTTACAGAGAAAGGGTGGAAAATTGAACATCTTCCTTTAAAAGGGGGCATATACTTCTGCATTCATTCAAAAGCTGCAGTATATTTCTATAAAATGTAGATTTTAAATTTCTTCATGTTTTAACCTTTTCTGAAGGGCAAATTAAATCAGGGCTGATTTAGATGCACAAGGTTTGTTGACTGGCGGCTGCCTCATGGAATTACATCATAATCATTACCAGCAAATATTGAGTAAGCCCTCACAGGGGAATCTGTGGCACTGTGCTGGTTCCTCATCTCCCAGAAAGTGCACCTTCACCCCAGTACCCAGGAAAACATCATCAGAACCGAAATTCCAAATAAATACCTCATTCCTCAGATTCTTTCCACTGTTTCTATTTGCACTGACAATGGAGCTGATGTTGTTACAACAGCATGAGACTGAACATTTACCCATGAGCCTAGTTCCACAAGCTGTCTGTACTGGCTGGTACATTCATTCCAGTAAGAATAATGAAATTATTAAACATGGAAAGATTTACAAGGTTTTTCTTAACTATCAAAGGTCACATGTGTTTTCTTTGAGGCTGCAAGAGAGAAGTGGGGTATGTACATAAAATATCACAGATGTTGAGCAGGTTTATGTGGTGCAAAAGTGGCTCTCTGTTTTCCTTTCTTAGGCATGACTGTCAAAGGAGCAGATGCATTTCTCTATGCCCTGGCTAGTGGCAAGGAAATGTATGTTTTAGACTTAGAACATGAGAGATTTATGGGATGTTAACGTGTCAAGTCTTAGTAACTTCTCAAAAAGGCCACTTGTGAAGTCAGACTGTCATCAGTCACAGAAACCAATGCATTTGTCTTCTGAGAAATTCCTCCAAAATGTCTTCCAGAAAGATTATGAAGGATGAAAAATCTCAATGTGGTGAAAAGGTATTCTCTAAATGTGAATTTTTTTGCTGCTTCTGGAAAGTTCAAAGCACTCCCTCAACTGAGAAATGATAGACTGATACATGTAAGGAATCTATTGAAGACAATACTAAAACTGATTAAAGGCAGCTGTACAAGGATCAATTATTGAGTATTTATGGTATTTCCCCATTAAAATGAGGATATAGTAAGTGCATTTAAAATACACATACACACACACAACAGTAATAGGCAGACTTGCACTCAGCTGAAATTAGATAATGCTCCCTAAAGTCAACTAAATAAAGCAACCTGACTCTACTATTGCAGAAAAGTGGTTTAATGATGATTTCAAGGGTAAGTCTATATGATTTTGAAAGATATGGATGGAAAATGATATAATCAAACATTTATTCTAATGGTAATTGGGGATCTGGGCCATTGGTATGTTTTGCATGTCAGTAATAATTAAAATTTAAGGTTGGGATGTGTTTTATTTTATAGGACTAGTAAATGAAATAGAGATCTCAGCTCATACAGGCCACTTTCACCAAATCTGATAACCTATGACCAACTGTGTCAATTTTGTAAACAATAGAATAAGAACCTGGAGAAAGCAGAGAGTGAGTCTTCCACTACTGACTCTCTGTTGCTTGACTGGACTCCATTAACCTGAGCAAAGAGTTGTGACTTTGACTGTTATTTCTATTTCTTCATTAAGTCCAGTATAGGTTATAGGCTCAAACAATACATATATATATATATGTATATATATATATATATATGTAATATATATATATTGTATATTGGAAAATCAGTTAAACAATTGAGTTACAATTAAGAACTAAAATGGAGGTCAAAATTTGAACAGTCTTCCCATTATATGTTCTATTATCCCAGCAATCTATAGAGCAGTGTGGTAAATTAGTCACCATTTGAGCTCCAGTGACTAAAGCCCAGTTACTTTTCTGTTACTCTTTTACTTAGAAAAAGAAGAGTTAGTTCATGCAGCATATCATGACATAGTAGAAAAATTTAGTATATATGTCAACGAAAAGAATGGTAATGAACATATTTAATTTCCTTTGTCCATTCATTTGGTGACAAGGTATTTGGCACCTATGTGCCACACCTAGGGCTCACTGCTGAAAACATAGTGGTGGACAAAGCCCTATTAGAGCTTACAGTCCAGTGCAGGGTCATCTGTTAAAAAAGCAGTCCTCCAAATAGAGTTACAAATTGTGATGAGTGTTATATAAGAAAAGAGGCCATGAGTCAGATGGTGAGGTCTGGGAAGGCCTCTTTGAGGAATATTTCACTGACACCTGAAAGAAAATTGAAGAATTTGCCTGGGGAAGAGAACTTATTAAAAGTCTCCCAAGACTTGCTCAACTTGATCACAGTTAACCCTTTCATGATGGAATAAATCCTTTCCATTGGTGAGCTCTATCACTGCAAGACAAAGAAGATCAAGTTCTGACAATTTCCCAGTCTCCTGGCATTTTTTCACCACTTGGTGCCTATGATTATTGAATAACACTGTGCTGTGTAATGCTGGGAGAATACTGAAATATTTTTCTTGATATAAAAATATTTGCTTTGAGCACTGGTTTCCAAATCTATTAGAGAGTAGGAAGAAAACATTGGAATACATAAATGGTTTTAATCCAAAAGATAGATAAAATAGAAATGAATATTTATTTATAGATTGGCATCTTATGTATACAGTCTATAAATATATATCATCTGAAGATATATATTAATATTTTTACTGATTTGTATGCACAATTTAAAAATTTGGAGATTACTTGCAATGGATAACCAGAGGTCACTGCACAGAGTAAGTCTCTTTCACAGCTCAGTTTAGACTCCTCTGGCAACTAGAGAATCTGCTTTGATAACATTGACCCATTTTCCAACTGTTCATATCCCTGACAGCTCATAGCACTTCCTGTCTGATTCTAATATTTTGCTGCACTAATAATATTGCTTTCTTGTGTTTTCATCTTCAATTGCTCATATTTCTTCAAGTAGACAGATTGTTCTGGCGCTAGATTGAGTTACAGCCCATTTTTATCTCTTAAACTACTGAGGAAATAAAAAAGAATTCAACTTATACTTTTGGACTAAACTTTCTAGGAGTTTGTAATTCAGTGTGTGACCAAAGGATGAGCAGTATTAGCATCATCTGGAAGCTTGCTACAACACATTTAAATCTGCACTGTCTTTTCTTTCTCTTCCACACTTTTCAATTTCTCTGGAAGGCCCATCAGATGAAACCAGTGTTTCTCAACTTTAATGTACATGAATCATCAGAGGTAGTAGAAATACTGTCAAAATGCAGATTCTGACTTAGTAGACCTGACTGAAATCCACTATAATAAGTTTACAGGTTATTCTGATGGTCCTGGTCCGGGAAGCTTTAAAACTATGTTGTCCAACATGGTAGCCTTAGGCAAATATAACAGTTGAGCATTTGATGCACAGGATTTACAAGAGTTGTATGGAAGAAAGAATGTAGAATATCTCATTAATAATTTTCAATATTTTTAATATGTTATAGTGATAACATTCTAAATAGATCGTGTTGAATAACCTTCAGTTTTTATTTAACCTGTTTCTTTTTACATTTTAATGAAGATACTAAGTTTTAAATTCCATATGTGTATCACATTATATTTCTGCTAGACAATGCTACTCTAAAACACTCCTATAGTTCTTTTAAACGCCAATGTGAATATAGTGTTACACCTTGAGATTCTCCCTCAAATTTATTCTGCCAAAGCGGCACCAGTATAAGGATATCTGAAAGAAAAATCTTAATTACAAATTACAAAAAAATCCTCAGAAAAATTTTTCTCATGGAAATATATGTAATATAAATGCTATTTCTGTTACTCAAAATATTGAGATTCTGTCAACATTTCAGGTTTCTCTGCATATGTGTGACTCATAATACATAACTCTTCCTATATGGATGAATATATATGCATACACACATATGATTAATCATCCATAATTAACTTCTTCACAAACACAAATGACAGATGAAAATGCTGTTATTATACCAGAAGTGTAATGTAATTGTCCCAAAGTTCTTGGATTTCATGTTTATGTTCCTCAGTCTATTTTTTCACTTTGTATTCTAGTCTTGGATATTTCTATCCTCTATTACTGACATCTTCAAGCCCACTGATTTTTTCTTGGCTATGTCTGGTCTACTAATGAACCCATCAAAAGCATTTTTATTTATGTTACAGTGGTTTTGATTTCTACTACTTATTTTTATTCCTTTTTAAGAATTTCCAACTCTTTGCTTGTATTACCCAACTACTTTTGCATCTTATCTACTTTTTTCATTAGATCTCTTGGCATGTTAATAATAGTAATTTTAAACACCTTCTACTCACTATAGGTAGGTGTGGGAACAGTGAGAGCTCTAGAATTTCTATGTATAGGGTAATCTGATAGAAAATGATTGGGTAGCCAGGTGTGGTGGCACACATCTATAATCCCAGTACTTGGGAGGCTGAGACAGGAAGATTGCGGATTCATGATCAGCCTCAGCAACTTAGTGAGACCCTCAGCAATGTAATGAGACCCTGTTTCAAAATAAAAAGTAAAATAGGGCTGGGGCAACCCCCAGTAACACACACACAAAGGAAGAAAAGAAGGAAGGAAGAAAGGAAGGAAGGAAGGAAGGAAGGAAGGAAGGAAGGAAGGAAGGAAGGAAAAAAAGAAAAAGGATTGGGTAGAGACTTGTTTTTATATTTTATTGTCATTGAAAACCCATTGTATTTTTACCTTGTGTTGGTGGCTGGATAAAATGGGGGGTGAAATGAGACATGAAAATATGAGTAGGCGGCATCTAGGCAGGCAAGAGGGAATAGCATTTGCCAATTACATAGGTTTTGGTAATCTTGTTGCTATGTAATAAACATCCCCAATTCTCAGTGGTGTAAAACAACATTTTTAAAACAAATTATGGATTTTGTGAGTCAGGAATTGGGATAGGTATGGTGGGAAGGGATTCTTTTTGTTCTAAAATGTCTTCTGGGGAAGACTCAATTGCCTGCAATGGCCTGAGAGTTGGTGGCTGAAATTGCCTGGGGGTTTCTTTCCTCACATACCTGGATTGACTCAATGGTTGGCTAGGTAGGACTATTAATCAGAGAGCCCACACATGACTTATCCATGTGCTTTGCCCTGAGAGCTATATTTGTACCTATGGTTATAAAAAATGCAATAATGTTTTGAAAATCTTTAATAAAAATAGAATTAAAGGCCCAAAGTTGATGAGAGTGATCTGGGCAAGTCTTTGCCTCTTGGGTATTTGCCTTACTTTGTCTTTCTCTTTTATTTTTGGTGTGTTTTTCTTTAAATTGCTTTGTATGTCAGTTATATGGGAATGGTTGTGAATCTGAGTCATTGCATAGGTTTATATGTAGTGCCATGAGTAATTTGGTGAATGTGTCCTTCATAACCCCTGGCCTGGGGAAGATTGAATTTTCCAAAATGACCAAATGGTTGTGAATCTGAGTCATTGCATAGGTTTATATGTAGTGCCATGAGTAATTTGGTGAATGTGTCCTTCATAACCCCTGGCCTGGGGAAGATTGAATTTTCCAAAATGACCAAAAATATTTCCCATCCTACATGTTTTTATTTTATTTTATTTTTGTTGCCTGGATTGAACCCAGGGGAATTATACTTCTGATATATACCTTCATCCCTATTTTATTTTTTAATTTGAAGCAGGGTTTCACTAAGTTGGTGAGGGTCTTACTAAATTACTGAGACTGGCTGCGAACCTGTAATCCTCCTGTCTCAGCCTCCTAAGAATTGTGATTACAGGTATGTGCCATGGTGCTGGGCTCTATATGCTTTTTTATTGGTGCATTGTAATCATACATCTTAATGAGGTACAATGTTGTAGAGGCATACATGTATGCTTTTAATTAGTACCATGTTGTATTTCTTCCAGGGATAGATGAGGCTTATAATCCATTTCTTTGAATATTAATGGACTGGTTGCTATGGCCAAAGGGATCCTATTTGGCTTCTTTGGCTAGGTTAATAAAAATGATTTGCTCATTTGACCTTCTTGAGTAACTTGCTCTTGGAGAACAGTCACAATGTTGTAAAGAATCCCAGGTCACATTGGGGAGGTCATATTTAGTGTTCCAGCTGATATCTCCTGCTGATAAAGAGCACCAAATAGCATACCACTAAGTGAGAAAGTCTTGAATGGGTCCATTTCTAACTACAAAGTCATCATCAAATGAGCTATCCTTGCTGAGCCCTTTCCAAATTACAGATTCATAGGCAAAATAAATGATTGTTATTTTGAGCCACATTTTGGTATGATTTCTGGTACAGAAATAAACTAGATCATTTTCTGGTTCCCAGTGTATGCCTTTCTCTATCTCTGTCTTTGTATTTTATTTTCTAACTTATTTCCTTTCATGTCACTCATCCTTATTTCCTCTTTTCCCTGACTGTGTTAGTTTTTACTCTTAAACTTTTCTCATCTTTTGCTCATTTCTTAATATCCCTTAACATACAAGAGAGATATTATTTTATTATAAAATTTATATGTTGGATGATATTTTTGTGCTCCGTTTTGTTAATTTTTAAAGCAGAGTAGTAGAATATTTAATCTTTCTCTAAAACACAATAAAATACAGTTACTACTTCTTATGGGAACTTTGATTTTTCTGTTTTCTGAGTGTCCATGGCTCTCACAGGACTATCCTCTACCCTATCTCTGGTGCTCCAAAATGGATAAATGTGTGGATAGTGGGTTTTTCTGGTGAATATATCCACTTTTGTATCTTTTTTATTTTTCAGTTCTTGAAAAATGGTATTAATATACTATTTTTATGGTGTTGCTATATTTCTTAAAAATATTTTGTTGAACTCTTACCTTCGAATTCTCATAGACTTAAAAAATATGCCCCTTGGACAATGAAGGGGGGAATATATATTTTTGTGCTACTGGGAATCTAAACAGGGGCTTTGCACATGTTAAGCAAAGTCTCTGCTACTGAGATACATCTCCAGCCTGAGAACTAGTTTCTTTCTTGTCAATCTCTCTGTTTCTTAATTTCTGTGTCTATAAAATGGATTTTTACATTTGCTTCAGTGTTTTGTGATATTTAAATGAGATTAAAAGTTATAAAGCATCTGAAACATAGTGGGTCCTTAATAAATATTAGCTCCTCCCTTCAAATTCTCATGTCCTCTCTCCAAAGCTGTTTCACTGAACTCCTATCATGATTGTTGCTTTGTCAATTTTTATTGTTCATAATTAAGACCTCTCATTTATGGCTTTTAAGACTCTTTACCTTTTGGCAGCTGTTTTTGGTCTCTATTGCTACAAATCAAATCAACCCAAAAGTTAGTGGCTGTAAGTAACAGTCTTTTCTATTACTCATCACAATTATGTGGATTGAAAGGATCTATACAATCAGATAACAACTGGGGCTGGAATATCCAAGATGCCAAAATGAATATACCTGGCACCTTCCTTGGATTTGTGTTCTTCATGGATCCTAGGACTTTAAGATCTCTCTCTCTCTCTCTCTCTCTCTCTCTCTCTCTCTCTCTCTCTCTCTCTCTCTCTCTCTCCATTCACCCTTTCTATGTTTTGTCTCCAGAAGATTGATGAAACTACTTATGTGGTATTTCAGGGCTGCCAAAAGTATAAAACAGAGGCAACTGAGTCTTTTCAAAGCTGAGGCCCTGAGTTACACAGATCAATTCCACTGCATTTTTATTGGCTACAAAGGAGTCATTAGGCTAGGTCAGGTTTAGCATGAGAGAGGACTACATAAAATACTGGGTATAGAAATGCAGAGTTCATTGGAGTTCATCTTGGGAGAACAGTTACTAAGAAACAAATTCCTTTTATACTTTAATATTGTGAATTTCTTCCCAGTGTATTCTGCACCCCCCCCCAATACAGAAAAATCTCTGGAGGAGAGATTTATGGTTGAGAGTAGGTAATAGGGATACTATGCTTTGTGCAAGCTTTCCCCATTGTGAGAAATGTGTCTGGTCTTCATACATAGATGCAAAACTTCTCATTATACTTTCTGACAACTAAAATACTTAGCTTATTTGTGAGGCCTTCCTTATCTCCCATGGAGAGTCACTCTTTTTACCATACCATCTGGATACACTTGCTATTACCATATAGCACTTACCAGTACGTTGGGGACTCTCTCATATTGGATTTGAAGCTCCCGGGAATACACTGGGAAGAAATTTACTCTGTATTTCCACTGTCTGACTTCTAGGTTTTAGCTTTCGTTTTCCAAGTACCAGACCCTGATACAAGGTTTTGAATGCAAGTAAGTTATTTGGAAGGTGATTCCAATAAGCTCTGTGAGGGAGTTGGAGGCCAGTCAGAGAAGGACAGGAAGACAAGGTACAATATGGTAATCAGTATGTTACTTTCATATGCAACTGGGGCTCATTTCCCTTGTGAACTTCTGGGAAACTATATAGAGCCTTCATGAGACTTGTCCCACTCCGGAGTGAGAAAGCTGAGGTGTTTATCCTTCACTAATTGAGGGCTGTTCCTTTGGGATATTAGCTCCTAGCATTTGTGCCTACTTAGCCCTCTAGCTCACCCCCCAAACACCCTTATATGAAAAATCAGATGGCTGTGGAAGAAATCCAGTGTTATATAATGAAGGACATGGCCAGAGTGAAGGCGAGGAAGACAAGTGGGGACACCTAGAGCATCTGCATTAGCCAGTGCCTAGAAAATAATACATAATCAATAAATGAAAGCATGTCCATTTAAAACAGACTCGGTGGTACCTATCAACATATTTAGTATTATTCTATTATGTTCTTCTGAACATTTTCAGCTTTCCTGGTTACAATATCCCATGCAACATCACCAGAATGAAATGCAGGATCTGATTGCAATACTTTTGAACACACTGTATATGAAATGGGATCCATCAATTCTACAGGAAGAGGTCTGAGGAATTTGGGCAGGTTGCATTGGATGAAGAACATGTAAAGGTTTTGCTACAGGTTGGAATAATATAGTCAGTGATTCATCATTTTTATATAAGATGTAAATTATTCTTTTCTTTATAAATTTATTTCTGCCATTGAGAAACCTCTGCAAAGATTCTACTACATTTTATTTTACCTTATTTCTAATAATTTGCTTAATGTACCTTTTCCTTATAAACTGAAGAGTTACTTTAAAAAGAAACAGAACAAAAATTCAAAAAGTTAATTGATATACAGTGGAATCCCTAGAAAACAGTGATGTTGAGAAATGAACATATTTATCAATGTTTAGACAAGCACATTTCCCAGGATTTTTTAGCATAGATGTGATGTGACTGGAATTTTGAATTAATCTGTGTAGTAATGAGGCATCTTTTAATGAAGTGTGGTTCTCAAACCTGGGTGAATATCAGAATACCTAGAAGCTTGTCACAAACATGGATTTCTGGGATCCATGCTTCTGAAATACATATTTGGTTTGCAAACTAGACCACTCTGAAGATCTTCTGTATTTAAGAATTGCTATCAATAAGTTATGAAAATTATTTACTAACTGCTTGAATAAAATTTGTCTCACCTAGATTACTAACTCTTTGTGGGATGAGGCCTTGTTTTGTGTGGGAAGCATAAGATTCTTTTAATAAGCATAAAGACATGAGGAGCTGTTAGCTACTTTGGGCAGTTAAAATTCGGCCAGTTTGTAAGCAGCTGTTGCCCCACCCAGAGGATAGTGATATTGTAAATTCCTTAAAGTCAAATGCTTCTCCGGAACCTTGCCTTTGTTCTCCACCATTTACATAGGATGTGATTAACAA
>PVLC010023971.1:7625-25242 GCA_004027655.1 Graphiurus murinus | reverse complement strand
CCGGGCGTGGTGGCGCACGCTTGTAATCCCAGCATTCGGGAGGCTGAGACCGGAGGATCCGGGTTCGCGGCCAGCCTCAGCTACCTAGTGAGGCACTCCGCAACTTAGTGAGACCCGGTTTCGAAATAAAGAATAAAAAAAATAGGGCTAGGGGTGTAGCTCGGAGGTAGAATGCCCCTGAGTTCAATCCCTAGTACCGAAAAAAAAAAAAAAAAAATTATATACTTTTATTGGTGCATCATAGTATCACATCATGATGTAATTCAAGTGATGGTGACATACATGCACACAGCATTTGGTGGACTTTCCCCCACTCCCTCCCCTTCCCCACACGTGACATTGAGATTGACATTGGCATTCTCACATATGTTGGTAACATCAATGGGAGCGTTTTCTTCATGAATTCTCCGCCACCCCCATCACCACCCTCCCCTAGACCACCTCTTTTTTTTTTTTTTTTTTTTTTTGCAGTACTGGGGATTGAACTCAGGGACATTCTACCTCCGAGCTATACCCCCAACCCTATTTTAAACTCTTTATTTTGAAACAGGGTCTCCCTAAGTTGCGGAGGACCTCACTAGGTAGCTGAGGCTGGCCGCGAACCTGGATCCTCCGGTCTCAGCCTCCCGAATGCTGGGATTACAAGTGTGCGCCACCACGCCCGGCTCTAGACCACCTCCTTTGTTCCACTATCCAAAGACCCTCTTGTATCCGGATTACTCCCTAGTTTCTGTATATGAGAGAAAACATCTGACTCTTCACTTTCTGTGACTGCCCAGTCTATTTTATTTATTTGTTATGTTGAAACAAGTCTCACTAAGTTGCTGAGGGTCTTGCTAAATTACTGAGGCTGTTCTCAAACCTGCAATCCTCCTGTCTCAGCTCCTAAGTACTAGGATTACAGGCATGTATCACCATGACCAGCTGAAAATATAAGCTTCTTCTTGTAATGGGAGTTAATTCTGGGTTTGTTAAAATTTTAGAAGTATTATAAAATATTGATTAGAGGCATAAGAGATATCTAAATATTATAATAAATATGTATGAAATTAAAGAGTTATAATACATAGTTATTAAGCATTAATAAAATTAAGTATTAATAAAGCAGTAATAAACATTACTTAAAGGAGGAATTCAAGAAGGTCCTAAAAATGTCGATTGATCACTTCTCGGCCTTTTGGCTAAGATCAAGTGTAAAAATGTTGGTTGAATGAAGGAATAGATGTACTCAATCAATTTTGGGCTATACTTTTCTTGGGGGTATAAGAGGTTTATTTAGGGAAGTAGAGGTACAGTTTAAGAGGATATGATAAAAGGTTGTGCTCCAGAGAAAGGCTCTGGAATAGTCTGTTTCCAGAAGGAGAAAATGCCCTGGTCTATACTTTTGATGATTATGAGATGTAATAAAACAGTTCCCATTCACCAAGGCTGTTTGTGCTGTTCAGGGACATGACAAAATCATGGATGAAAACAATCCATGCAGGTGCTAAGTCTTACAGTACAGACAATAAAAGATGGTGTCACTGTTTCAGCTGCTAAGTGAATGAGGTTTTCTGAGTGGCTGGGTGATTTGCTCCTCCAATCCAACAAAGAACCATAAGTAGGTGATAAATTGAGCCCCAGCTGGCCAGTGTTGGGGGATGTTGGAGCTGACAGAGGAGGCATACAGATATTTGAGATTGTAAAGGCATTGGCAGAGTGTGGAGAAGCAGCCAAGCTGCATTCTTAGTACTATTTTTTTTTTTTTATTTTTTATTTAGAAAAGCGGTCTTGCTGATTTACTGAGAGCCATGCTGAGGTGCTGCAGCTGGCCTCAAACCTGCAATCCTCCTGTCTCAGCCTCCCAATGCTGAGATTACAGGTATGCACCACCTCCCTTCCTCCCTCCTGGATTGAACCCAGGGCCTAGTGGATGCTAAGTACCTAATTTACCACTGATCTCCATCTCCAGCCCCCATTAATTCACTTTTAAAATTTCATCTGGTGAGTTATTATCTTATGAATGAAACTACGCATTTGCAGGTTGAAGTGCCACATAAGGATCCAGATCTGTTACCTAGGAAATGAACTTGAGTTATATACTATGGAGTGGATGGCATTTTTAAAAATTTTATTTTGTATACTGAGGTTTGAACTCAGGGGCACTATAGCACTGAGCTATACCTCCAGCCCTTTTTATTTTATTTTGAGACGGGGTCTTACTAAGTGTTGCAGGCTGGCCTTGAACTTGTGATCCTCCCACCTCCGCTTCCTGAGAGTGGATGGCTTTGGCATGAGTTGTTCACATTCTCTTGGAGGGTCTTATCCATCTTTTATGGAGAATTTGAGTCAACTCAAATGCATTTGTGACCATGGAACAATGTTTTATCAGTGAAAATCCAGTCAATCCCTTTGCCTCAGTCCACACAGTTCATCATTACTGGCATCCTTGATAATAAATGGGGTTTAATAAGCATATGAAATTAGTAGGTGAAATTGGTAATAATGCATGCTGAGAAATAACTTCACATAATGAAAACTTTACTATCAAACAAACCATATTCTTGTGTTAGAATCACTTCTATTTCTAAATTGTTTTCAGTTTTAAAATTCAGATGAATGAAATAAGAACACTTGTATGCCTTTGTTTCACATTTATTTGAATGTAAACTATGCTTACTATAGAAGATTCTATTTATTGGTGCCCATCCAAATTCTTTCAGATCGCTCCTCTAGGCTCTTTACATTTTGCTGCTAAAAGCAGAGCCCTATGACCTTCTTATTCTTTATTTTGAAACCGAGTCTCACCAAGTTGCTGAGGGCCTCACTAGGTAGCTGAGGCTGGCCGCGAACCTGGATCCTTCGGTCTCAGCCTCCCGAATGCTGGGATTACAAGCGTGCGCCACCACGCCCGGCCCCTATGACCTTCTTTAGAGGAGGATTCTTGTATAGTGGAGCTTCCTGCCACTTAGGGAGAATCAGAGCTGCTTCGTCATCTACCTCCCTCCTCCCCCAGGCTACCTGTGACCTGGTGGCTTTCTGGTGTATTAGTGTAAAAGCCCAGATCCCTCAACAACAGGCAGATTTTGAGGTCTAAGTTAACACTCGAGCACGCCCAGCAATCTACACCTTTATCTCGAGTCAGACTTTCCGTGGCTCCTCCCCACTTTCCTTGTGTTCTTTTGCCAGTCCTTTACTGCTTTCCTCTGGGAGCAGGTTCTTAAGAGATCATTACATCCAAATCATTGGCTCAGGTTTCTACTTCCAGGAGAATTTGTTCCTTAGACACCCCTACGATTATAAATAGAAGTCGCAGTAAATTCGCACAGATTCCTTTTCCTTTACAAGAACCAACACAGGATTTGGAAAGAGGTTGGAATTTTCTTCTGCTCCGATATTCTGCAACTACCTGCCCTATTTTCATCTTACAAAACCCAGCAGTGAATTCGCATAACAGACTTTAAGAGATTCCCTATCATCTTGCCTATCCACCAGGGTCCAAAGGGAATTATTTCTTTTTTTTTTTTTTTTTTTTTTTGCGGTACTGGGGATTGAACTCAGTGGCATTCTACCTCCGAGCTATACCCCCAGCCCTATTTTTTTTATTCTTTTCTTATTTTGAAACCGGGTCTCACTAAGTTGCGGAGTGCCTCACTAGGTAGCTGAGGCTGGCCGCGAACCCGGATCCTCCAGTCTCAGCCTCCCGAATGCTGGGATTACAAGCGTGCGCCACCACGCCCGGCTCAAAGGGAATTATTTCTAATAAAGCATCAAATTCCAGTCAAGAGCATGCATTTTATTTTTTTATTTTTTATTTTTTTGCGGTACTAGGGATTAACTCAGGGGCATTCTACCTCCAAGCTATACCCCCAGCCCTATTTTTTATTCTTTATTTTGAAACCGGGTCTCACTAAGTTGCAGAGTGCCTCACTAGGTAGCTGAGGCTGGCCACGAACCCGGATCCTCTGGTCTCAGCCTCCTGAATGCTGGGATTACAAGCGTACGCCACCACGCCTCGCTGGGCTGCATTTTTAAGAATTTTCTAGCCAGGTGAGGTGGCACATGCCTGTCATCCCAGTACTTGAGAGACTGAGACAGGAGGATTACAAGTTTGAGGCCAACCTCAGCAATTTAGTGAAACCCTGTTTCAAAATAAAAAAGGGCTGGGTGTGTAATTCAGAGGTAGAATTTCCCTGGGTTCAATTCCCAGTACCAATAGGAAGAAAGAAAGAAAAAAAGAAAGGAAGAAAGACCCATAATACATGTATATGATACCCAACTCTAGTAAATTCAATAAGTGTTTCACACAATATTGTATCTAATCACTCTAGGGAGTTCTTAATATTGATTTTATGGGGATTTTAATTATTTTTCCTTTTTAATAAAAGTGAAAAAATAGTAGTAATGCCTATACAATGTGTAATGTCTGAATTTCGTACAAACACAAGGTTGGAAAATCGAGGGCTTAGTAGCTCATGTAAAAATTCGCTTTGATCAAGACTGTCCTGGAGTGTGAATTTACTTATGAGGCTTTAAAGTTATTTATTTGACTCAGTGTTCAGTGGAATTAAATAGTTACTGAAGCATTATAATTAGGACTGCAGTCATTTGGAATGAGGCTTAAGCCAGTGAGATATAAAGGTAAAGTTTGCGATTATTAGTAGCAAAACTAAATTACTAAGGGGGATTTAATAAAAGCTTCTGGTCATTTGTCTGTAGGAAGAGCTTCTGATGCATTCAACATTGAATCTGATTTTCCAGGATCCTTGGTCACCGTGTGTGTGTGTGTGTGTGTGTGTGTGTGTGTGTGTGTGTGTGTGTGTGTGTGTGTGTGTGTGTATTAGGGAGTACTGGGGAATGAACCCAGGAGCATTCTGCCTCTGAGCTATACCCCCAGCCCTATTTTACTTTTTAGTTGGAAACGGGGTCTTGCTAAGTTGTTGAGCGCCTTGTAAGTTACTGAAACTAGCCTGGATCAAACCTGCGGTCATCCTGTCTCAACCTCCCCCGTACTGGTGTGGGTCACCATGCCTGATTCACTTTATATATATTATCTTACTTATTCTTAATTTCAACCTATGAGATCAGCATTATTTTCTTCATGTTTCAATGAAGGGAACAATCTTGGAGCAGTAAATTGCCCCCAATCACACATTAATAACTAACAGAGGTGGTTCTATGAGATTCAGCTTCTGTGCTGTTTTTAGTCTTTTCAGCTGCTTAAAAAAATGAGAATCATGGTCTTTCTCCACACCTAGTTTGAGATGGACAATGTTTCTAAGCAGTCAAATTGACCAACTATACCAGGATTATTTTAAGCCCGACTTATTCCTGGGAGATTTATATTGATATTTAGATTACATTATCTTTTGACATTTTTATGCTAGCATGCTTGTAGCAAGTTTCGGCGGCAGTTTTTCTATCTCTGGCTCATACTTGGTAGAGAAAATAAATCACAGGGTAGAAGGCATTCATGTGTAACATTCTACTACTTATTTGTGGGAGAAGTGAAAAATACACAGCGGCCCGTGACAAGCATCAGATTTCTCTCTCCATGTTTATGCTGGTTTCGTATCACTCAGGGAGGAAAAGTGCTTGTCTTTTGATTTATGCTCACTGACAGTGAAATGTCTGTGATGATTAATTACGCTGCTCTAAGATTTTGCTCTGGTACTTACCTCTGTAGCCCCAAACTCTGAAGCAAATAAATGTCTTATGTCTTAAAACAGACAAACAGCTCAGCTTCCTTTTAACAGAGTGATACACAGCTTGTATCGGGCAAAATGCTTTAGAAATTTATTTGTAATCCAGATTTCTATCTTTGAGGGAAGAGTGGTTCCTAATTTTAAGATGAGATTCTTCCTTAAATATTAGATGGAATTCACTTAAGTGACTCTACCCAGGCCTGATGGTATCTATTTTGTGAAAACTTTTTGAAAGGTTGTTGATTCAGTTTCTTTCATAGGCTTAAGCCTTTTCAGATTATCTATTTCTCCTTGTTAGTTTTGGTAATATGTATTTTTCAAGGAATTGGTACATTTTATGTTATAAAATTTTAGCTATGAATCCTTCTTTCCTCCCTCCATCCCTCCCTTGTACTGGAGGTCAAAACCAGGGGTTTTCTATCTCTGTGGTAGACCCCCAGCCCTGTTTATTTTTTATTTTTTTATATTTTGAAACAGTGTCTCACTTAAGTTGCTGAGGCTGGCCACAAACCTGTGATCCTCCTGTCTCAGCCTCAAAAGTACTGGGATTATAGGCATGTACCACCATGCTTTGTTTATTATTTTCTAACATATCTATTTGTTATAGATTTCCCTCTGAGCACTGCTCCTTCTGAATCCCACATATGTTGGTGAATTGAGTTCCATTTTTATTTAGTTAAAATATTTAAAAATTGATCTCGAGACTTCTTTGACACGTTTTATTTAGAAATCTGTTTACAAATATTTGGGGACTCACCATCTTCTCTTCTATTGATTTCCAGTTTAATTTCATTTTGGACTCGGAACACATTTTGTAGAATTCTATCCTTTTACATTTGTTCATGGTTCGGAATAGGGTCTATGTTTGTGAATATTCCATGCGAGCCTGAGAAGAATGTGTATTCTGCTGTTGCTGGATACAGTATTCTATAAATGTCAGATAGATCAAGTTGAATGATTGTGTTGTTCAGGTCATTCCCATTCTTATTGATTTTCTGTCTTCTTGATCTATCAATTACTAAAAGTACAGTATCGATGTCTCCAGCTACAATAATGAATTCATCTGTTTCACCTTGTAGCATTGTCAGTTTTTGCTTCATGTATGTTAATATTCTGTTGTTAGTTGTGTACACATTAAATTGGCATATATCCTTAAAATTGATGTAATATCCTTCTTTTTCCCCTAATAGTTGTCTTTGGTTGGAATTCTATTTTGTCTGAAAGTAATATGACTTCTGTTTTGTCTGAGTTAATATAATTAGTCCAGATTCTCCTCTCCCCTCTCCTCCCCTCTTTCTTTTTCTTTCCTTTTTTCTTTTTCTTTTTTTTCCAGTGTTGCTGATTGAATCCAGAGCCTTACATGCTGGATAAGTGTTTTACTAGTCAGCTACAGCCTAGTCCAGCTTGCTCCTCCCTCCTTTCCTTCCTTCCTTGGATTTAATCCAGGGGCATCCCACCTCTGAGCTGCACCTCAGTCCTATTTTGATTTTGAAACAGGGTCTTACTAGGTTGCTGAGGGCTTTACTGAGTGCAGAGACTGGCCTCGAACCTGTGATCCTCCTTCCTCAGCCAGTCCAGCTTTCTTTTGATGAGTGTTAACATTGTATGTTTTCTCCATCCCACTATTTTAATTATGACACCTAAATATTTTAACTGATTTATGATTTTTCCTGCTTATAAAATATACATAGTATGGAAAATTAAGAAAATATAGGAAAAAACAAAATTATCCATAATCCGTAGGACTCTGAACTTGTTTCTCTTTTCTAGAAATAACAATTTTAACATGTTGCTGTACATTTGTGTTTAGAAAGCACTCTGAAAATTCAAGAATATGGACTTACTGTGTATGCTATAAACAGTGCCTTGCTCTAGTGCTTAAAATGTAATTATATATCTTAGAGAATTTCTTATTTTAGTAGCTTCAAAGATTCCTCCTACTTTTGAACAGCTGCCAAATATTCAGTTGTATGGATGGAGTTGAATTTTTTTGGCTGGTCTACACTGATGAACATTTAGTTGTTTTCAGGGTTTGGCTGTCATAAAAACTGCTGTGATGTCTTATACACATAACTTCATTAATATGTATGCATGTGTGTATATGTATTTTACATTCCTAAATATGAGATTCCTTGATGAGTGAGTGTATGTTTTAAATTTGGATACATACAGATGTTATTCAGTTTCTGTCCACGAAGGTTAAACCAAGTTACTTTCCCAAGAGCCACATATAAAAATCCCTCTTCAACAGCCTTGACAACACAGGGTTTAACAAATTTCTCTATTTTGCACTCCATCTAACAGGTTTGCTATCTCATTATTATTTTATGTTTCTAAAAGAAAGGTTAAGAATCATTTCATGTGTTTAACAGCTGTGTTTTTCTCTGAAGCCAGCTGCTCAATATTGTTTACTCATGTTTCAACTCTACTATTGGTTTTACTTTGTGATTTGTAGAAACTCTTTGTATATCAAATAAACTTGCCTTCTGTCTGTGATAGGAGTTGTAAATATTTTTTCTGTGTCATTTTCCTTTGGATTTGTTTGTTGCTTTGAAAAAATTAAAATTTTCATTGAGTTTAAGTAAAATCTTTTTTATCTTTTCTGGTATGCCTCTAGGCTCTTTCATACTTAGACACTTTCTCATACTGGCCTTATAAAAGAAATTTCCCCATGATTTCTTGTAGTTTATTTGTGGGTTTTTTTTTTGTTTAATTATTTTATCCATTAATTTTTTTAGTCCTCTGTAGTGTAGGGATGTAATATAATTTTTTCTAGATTGCTGTTGCTTTTGAGTATTATTTTCTAAATAAAATATTTTTCTTCTTGTTTGAAATATTACACTTACCACATATTAAATTTCCACATATATTTGTGCTTACTTTTGGAAGCTTGTCATGTTTTCTTATCTGGGCATATATAAAACTTCATTTATTCTAATAAATGTATATGCATGATATGTTAATTTATATATGCATAATTTACTGTATGTTAAATATTTGATTGGGATGCTTTTCTCACTAGTATTTATGTTGAGATACAAGCCTTGCATACTCTCTTGGATTCCTCAGCCTTAATTTTTCACTTTTCTCTGGGCTTTTGTTGTTGTCCCGTCTTAACCAGGTTTCCTTCTACTGTTGAACTTGAATTTGAAATATCATAGTTTGGGGCCTAGATCTTACTTCTTGAGTGGCCCTGAGTGGACAAATCTGGCAGTCTGGCAGTGCTGGAATGTTAGATAGATTCCCTCTCCTTACAAATCTTCTGGAAAAGTCTTCCATGTGGACTTCCTGGCTTGGGGTGAAACACAGCCAGTGTGATAACATATCAGGCTAAGACCATGTACAGTGAATTTGTTAAAACATGAGAAAGTAGAAACATTTTAATTGAATTTTCTCTCTTTTTTTTTTCTTTTGTAGTATTGGGGATTGAACCCAGGGGCTTTCTGCCTGTGAGCTACCATCTCCTCCTCCCAGCCCTATTTTTTTTTTTTTTTTTTTTGCAGTACTGGGGATTGAACTCAGGGGCATTCTACCTCCGAGCTATACCCCCAGCCCTATTTTTTATTCTTTATTTTGAAACCGAGTCTCACTAAATTGCGGAGTGCCTCACTAGGTAGCTGAGGCTGGCCTTGAACCCGGAACCTCCAGTCTCAGCCTCCTGAATGCTGGGATTACAAGCGTGCGCCACCATGCCCAGCTTCCCAGCCCTATTTTGAAATACCGTCTCACTAAGCTGCAGGGGACTTTCTAAGTTGCTGAGGCTGGCCTAGAACCTGAGATTCTCCTGTCTCAGCCTCCCAAATACTAGGGTTACAGACATGTGCCACTATGCCTGGCTTTAACTGACTTGTTAGACATCATTGTGGCAATCTTTGTTTTATAAGCCTTGTAATGACATTGGCAATATACAATAAATCTCTCCTTTCAAGATGGTGTCTTTTTGCTGCATCCTACGGAGAAGAGCCGTGCTGTGTCCTCACATGATAGGAAAGACGGAAGGGGACAAAGGGCCCAGTGTTGTGTGAAGCCTCTTTTGTAAGGGCGTTAGATCTCTTTCATGTGGGGAGGAGCCCATGACCCAATCTCTGCTTAAAGGCCACGCCTCTCACCATTATCATATTGAACATTAAGTTTCAACTGGTGAATTTGGGAGGAGATGCAGTCAAACCGTAAGACATAGCATGAATCACAACAGGAGAGGGGTCTACAGGGGAGAAAACTCCCAGTTACCTCGAGGATTGGTGGCTCAGGCAGCCCTGGCTGGATAACTAGTTCTTGGTGTGGGTTTTGGTGTTCTGTGGCGGGTGACACAATTCTCTCCAGTGTCTTCAGGGACAGAGGAGGGGACACAGTGGCGACTTCTGGCAACAGTAGTTGAGCCTGGTCCCTGAGCCCTTTAAGCTAGAAGGTGAATCATTACAGGTTATTGGAGCTAGAGAATGACCAGATAAAGGGAAAAGCCAGTAAAGTGTATGTCATTACCAGCAAAAAGACTATATTTTTAGACACCCTTTTGCCAGTGAAGGCTGGGGGAAGCTTGCATTTCTTTACATTGCTTTGGAACCCTTGTGCAATGAAGGCTGAGAAAGTTTGCATTTCCCATGCATAGGTTTCTATCTCTGAACAAACCTAGCAGAGAAGAGGATATTTCCTTGAATCTGAAACCTGATAATGAACAGCACATGGATCCAATCACATCGATGGGGATTTGATTTATCATCATTGCTTCAAGGACCTTTTCCTCTAGCTAAAGCAGGAGGAGATGGCACTTGAATGGAAATCCTCGCGGAGTGATTTATTGGAAGCTTACCATTTTATGAATGGCAAAAGACAAGGACTGCCCCCTTCACCATCCATATATAAATCATTTGGAATTATGATGAATTAAGTATTTTTCTCCTAGTGACAGTAATAAGTGTTATGAGCAGCTTTTAATAGTTAGAAAGACAGCAGAGATAAATATCAATTACTTTTAGAGGAAGCATTTTTTTAAACCAGCTTCCCTACTTTTTCCCATGATGAGGTTAATTATTTATGGCAAAGGCTCATTAATAATTTTATTTTATCTCTTTATCCAAGCAGTAAATGAATTGTAACACCGGGGAATTTGGACAGTCAGTACAATAACAATGTACTTAAAAGCCGGGCATGGTGGCACACACTTGTAATCCCAGCATTTGGGAGGCTGAGACCGGAGGATCCGGGTTCGCGGCCAGCCTCAGCTACCTAGTGAGGCACTCCGCAACTTAGTGAGACTCGGTTTCAAAATAAAGAATAAAAAAGCAGGGCTGGGGGTATAGTTTGGAGGTAGAATGCCCCTGAGTTCAATCCCCAGTACCGTAAAAAAAAAAAAAAAAAAAATGTACTTAAAGTACTTAAAAGGTTTGTATTCTCCCCCAACTCATTTTGTCTCAGTCAAAAATGGTGCTTATATTAGTAATTTCTATTTAAAATTTTCAATGGTGGAGGGGGTCTTTTTAGCATTTTCCTTCCTAAGAGGCAAACCATTCATAAACAGTAGCATGCTAAATAGGGGCTAAAATGCTAAATTGAATTCAATAAATTAAGAAATAAGGTATGTCTGCATTTTAGCTATTCGATTTTTTTTGTGGAAAGAATGATGAAAGACAAATATCTAAAAAATACCTTTTATATGCTGAAATGATAGAAATACAGTCTGGGGAAGCTGGGCGTGGTGGCACACGCTTGTAATCCCAGCATTCGGGAGGCTGAGACCGGAGGATCCGGGTTCGTGGCCAGCCTCAGCTACTTAGTGAGGCACTCCGCAACTTAGTGAGAAAACTGGCACGTAGTAGATTCTTCTGAGGTACAGATTGAAGAAATGAACACATAATTCTTGCTCTCCTGGTGGATACTGTCTACTGGCAGTGGATATGCGCGTGTGTACATTGAAGAATGTGATATGATAATGGTAAATGAAGACTTTGTTAGGAAGAAGAGGTGGTTCCTTTGAATGTGACTTGGATGACTAGAGAAAGTTTCTAAAGCAGTTGAAGTACGAAGTAGCAGTTTGATGGGAAGAGGGCAGTATTATAATGACTAGTAATATATGCTTTGTATTTCAGCATATTCAGGTTTGAGCTCAAGTTTGGCCACATGTTTATGTCATTGCCCCCCACCAAAAAAATCACCCAAGTAGCCTGCTGATCAATCAAAGTCCAATGTCTCAGGCTTATTGGAATAAGTAAAATATCACTTTGAAAGAGTCTTCATAGGAAGGCAAAGGTCTGAGGGATGATATTTGATGTATTTTAGCACTGCTGCTGGGTGGTTTTTTCAGTTTGGTTAGGATAGGGCAGAATTTATCACATGATTGTGAGGTGAGGGTCTTGAAGACATTCTAGAAAAGCAAGAAAATGGTCTTATATCACGTGCTATTTTAGTTGATGAAGGGAGTTTTTTTTTTTTTTTCCTGAAACAAAGAATTCAGTTGTCTTTGCTTGCTCTGAGTAATGTTTAACAGAAAATAGGAAAGTATGTTGACTTCAGTACTGACCAACTATATGACTTCTGAAGTTTTTTTTTTTTTTTTTTTTTTTTTTTAAATTTTTACCCTTCCCAATTGCTTCAAACTGAAGCTAATAGAATTAATGGAGCTAACAGAAGATGTAATGAGATAAAATGTGTTGGCATGTGGGCCGTGACCCATAGAGAGCATTCAGTGTAGGGTTGGGAGGTCTTGTCATCAAAGTCATCAACAACACATCATTTTCATCTTCATCAAAATTCTGATGATGATGATGATGATGATGAGGAGGAGGAGGAGGAGGAGGAGGAGGAGGAGGAGGAGGAGGAGGAAGAGGAGGAGGAGACTCCTGTGCTTTTCCAGTCCCACTCTCTCACTAATTTATCATGTGACCTTGGGCTTCCCCTCTCTAGAATTCAGTTTTTTCCCATATGAAATGAAGACATTTGATTTCCTCATTTCAAAGCATAGGATTTCTAAAGTTTACTCCAGGTCTGTGAATAAATTTGCCCCGGGGCAATGTGTCCTATACCCTTTTTTTTGTGTGTGTCTGAGCTTACCATGACTGTACTAGTCTCTTCTGGGATACGAAAAGTTTAATTTGCTTTTCTGAAGCATGTGTGGTCTTAGCTGCCTTAGGCCATTTCTGTACTGCTGAAGGGGATGATAATTCTAAGCTATGAAGCTGATAATGAGGGGCATTCTGTACGATTTGGCTCCTACACCCCACCTGATCCAAAGGAATGGATAGTTTTATAGAAAAATAGACTTTGTAGTGGGGCTCATTTATGCTACAGTAGAAGTCATCAGAGCACAGTAGCTGGTAATAAAATCAAGAGCCAAGAGCACACATTTGGAATCCAAAGAATGTCATTTCCCTCTCTGCCATTAGGGAAGTATCTTTGCTTCTCTGGGGCTTCATTTTCCCATCTTAAAAATGGAGATAGATAATAATGATGAAATTATTATGCTGCTCAAATGAGACAGCAAATACTAGTGGTCTTCATAAATGATAATGGTTTGCCAGCATTAGCCCATGTTACTCTCCAACCTTCCGCAAATATTTACTGAGTGCTAACTCCATGCCAGGATTTGGAAACAGTGAGCAAAGCGGTTGTACAAGCCAGACAAAATTCCCCATTCCCAGTGACCTTAAGGAGAAGCTCTTGTTAGAACAAAGTCATCACCTCCCTGGTGTAAAGCTTTGCTTTAAAACATTAAATTGAAAGAAAGAAGAATGGGAGCTGATATTTACTGAGTACCTACCCACTACATTTCAGCTCCTAAAAGATGTTTTCTCATTTCATCCTTTAAAGGACGCTTTGTAGAAGGAATTCTTTTTTTTTTTTTTTTTTTTTTTTGCAGTACTGAGGATTGAACCCAGGGACATTTTATCTCCAAGCTACACCCCCAGCCCTGTTTTTTATTCTTTAGTTTGAAACAGGGTTTCACTAAGTTGCAGAGGGCCTCACTAAGTAGCTGAGACTGACAGTGATCCTCCTGTCTCAGCCTTCCAAGTACTGGGATTACAAGCATGTGCCACCATGCCCAGCTTGTAGAAGGAATTCTGATTTCCATTTAATACATGAGGAATTTGAGATGCAGAAAAGTCAAGTTTGTACTGGTTTAGTATCCTTGATCTGAAAACCTCAAATCTAAAGTGCTTTGATACATGAAACTTTTTTGGGTTTTGTTTTGGTGGTACTAGAGATTGAACCCAGGGTCATTCTGCCTCTGAGCTACAACCCCCAACCATATTTCATTTTTTATTTTGAAACAGGATCTCATTAAGTTGCTAAAGGCCTTGCTAAAAAAATTGCTGAGGCTGGCCTCAAACCTGCCATCCTCTTGTCTCAGCCTTCTGAGGACTGGGATTATAGGCATGTGCCATTGCTCCTGGCTGCTATTTGCAACTTTTTGAGCCTGATGCTAATAAAAAAAAAAGTTTGCGAAAATATTCTAAATATTGAACAACTCCTAAATCTGAACCATTTTGGATAAGAAATAGTCTACCTATACTAAGAATTCACTTGCAGGTTTCTTTGATAACAAAGCATTGACTCTTTTAAAGATGCTTATAAACATGCACTCTCAAGCCTCAGATGATATTTATTGGATTTTTTTTTTTGACCATGAAGTTTTAAGTTTTTAAAAATCTTTCTAATAGTGAACTGCTAAAATGTTTCTGTTGCTTTATAATTTCTTCCCATTCTTAGCCTTATTTTATTTGTAGAGACATTGCACTTGCCTTTGAGCATAAAAATGAATGTTAGAATCATTCAGACAGAAAAAATAACTTACCCTGACAGAAAAAAAAAAAAATTGAGACCAGAGTTTTAGCAATTTAATGAGAGCCTGTTTCTAATAAAAACTAAAAAGGGCCCGGGGGTATAGTTCCTAGGTAGAATGCCTCTGGGTTCCATCCCAAGTACTCAAACAACAACAACGAGACAACTATATAATATGCAATTAATGTCATTAAAGGTGTTAAAAAATAGCTGGGTGTGGTGGTATACTCCTGTAATCCCAATACTTGGGAGGCTGGGACAAGAGGATCCATAGATTCAAAGTTGGCATGTAGTAACTTAGCAAGACTCTGTTTCAGAATTTAAAAAAACAAAACACATCAAACTTGTGTTTTTTCTGACCAGTTTTTCCACTACTTCCTATGTCTTTTCTTAAATGTTTATTTGATTAAAAAAAAAATACATGGTCAAGATTGACAGTAAGATTTCTCCTGGACTGGCAAACTGTGAATGGAATGGTTAGCTTCTTATACACGATTTTAGGAAGCTTCCTCTCAAAATGGATGGTAATCAATGTTGACATTATGGTGATAGATCTTCAGTCAACTTATTAACACACCAAAAACACCTAAGTCAACTGCTGAAAGTGTATTAGACATTTTCATTGGAACGCTTTTGGTTAACCTGGGGGAAAATGAAATATAAAAGGTTTTTTTTTTTTTACAGACTACAAAGACTTCTTCTAGAGGAAATTCCAGAGGTAAGTGTTGTAGTGGGTGAGACAGTGAACCTCACAATTCTTTTCAGAACATAGGGCCTTGTTTGCCCTATATTTAGCATAACATTGGTTTGATGGATCTTTGAATTCATGATAATGTCTCTCTGGTCCAAGTGCAGATTTTTTCTTCAAATTTCATTATGTTCTCATTTACCTTTCTCTTTCTACCTATTTGTATGTCTATCACATATTTTTAAAAATGTATTCCTCAAGAATATATCTATAGCCAGGCATGGTGGTGCATACCTGTAATCCCAGTACTTGGTAGGCTGAGACAGGAGGATAACAAGTTTGAGGCCAGCCTCAGCAACTCAGGCCCTCAGCTATTTAGAGACCCAAATAAAAAAAAAAGGGCTGAGGGTATAGCTTAGAGGTAGAATGTCTCGGGGTTCAATCCCTAGTACCAAAAACCCAAACAAACAAACAAACAAATACAGAGTATATTTATATTTGGTAGGAAAATAAGGTTGTTCATTGATAGGAAAAATATAAACTGAGAAGTTTTACATTAAAATGGGATGGTTTTGATAGCTGAAATTTTCACTTGACTCACACTCAACCCCAAACCCTTTTGTTTGCTCTTTAAATCTACTTGGCATTATTTTTTTCTGAAAAGTGTCAGTTCTCCCTGCCCATGAGAATAAAATATGCATGTAGATTATCAGTGGTGGTTGAAAGGCTTTGCAGCTCCAGATTTTTTATTGTCAACAGTAATATTTACTGGTTGCTTAGGAAAGTTGTGCTGAAGATGATTAAGACTTTGGGTTGAGCGTATCCTGACCCCAGAATATCTTACTTGGTTTCATTTGGAGTTTATTCTACAAATGTTGTAATATTAAAATCTATGCAAATGTCCCATCTCCAGATCTTTATTTTCTTATCAGAAACTTCCCCCCACCTTTTTTTTCTTAAAAAGTAAAGAGTAACTTAGGGTTTTAAAGATGCTACAACTCCTCCTGTACGTTGCTAAAGAAAAAACATTTTCAACTCTTGTGACAGCAGGGCAAGACAGGTTTCATTCAGGGAAACTATCATGATAGGTGTAGGGACCCCTACATGGGACGTTTTGCAGTAGGAAAGGGAGATTTGACTCAACCCCACATAAAGAGAGGAAGTGGGAATTTATAGCCAAGGAACAAGATGTGGGGTCAGTGGATCAATAATTACTAAAAGGAGACATCAGGGGTCAGGGAGATTGTTGCTAAATTGACTTAACAGAATTCTCCCTCCCTCCTTCCCTTCTTTTCTTCTTGTATAGGGATTAAACCCAGGCGCAGCCCTGTTTGTTTGTTCTTTTGTTTATTGGTACTGGCTTATTGTTACAGGGGTGTTCTATCTCTAAGCCACACCCCAGCCTTTTTTATTTTTTAACAGAGTCTCACTCAGTGACTAAGGCCGTAATCCTTCTGTCTCAGTTCTTCAACTACTAGGATTACAGGCTTTCACCACCATACCTGGCTATTTTATTTTGATACAGAGTCACACTAAGTTGCTGAGAGCCTTGCTAAGTTATTGAGGCTGGCCTTGAAACTGCAATCTTCCTATTTCAGCCTCCCAAGTACTGGGATTTCAGGAGTGTGCCACCACGCCTGGTTATACCAGTGTTTTTTTTTTTTTGAGATGAGCTTCAAAAGGAAGGGATAACACTTTGAGCGCAAGACACTTTTCCCTTCAATGCGTTCTTGCCGGTGAACTGGAGTCATCTTTGAAACTGGTGAAGTGGATTTTATTACTGCTCTACTGTAAACCTTTCGATAGTTTCTTACCAGTTTTGGATAAGGAACAAAAATCCTTCATAAGGCCTCCAAAGTTCTGAGTGAGTTATCCTCTGTCCGTTTCTCCATACAGTGTTCCATATTGCTTCATTTCCCATGTAAATATTTATTGAGCTTTGCTGAGTTTGCATATGGATTTATTTTAAGCTGTCTCTAAGTGAGCCCATCAATGCTGTGGCAGTATACAGGAATGCCAGAGGGCTCCTGAGGTCTAGTATGTGCTTGGGTTTTGAGAAAGGTGAGGACTCTCATTGGAGCTGTGCTCCTTTTGGTTTACGATGCAGGGGATGACGCACATGCATAAATTTATCCATCACACCACTGCTAAGTCACCAGCTCAGCTGATAAAACTGGGGAGATAGGATCTGGCTGCATTCTTACTGAACCTGGCTGCAAGCTTATGGAGAGGCTTGATCACCTTTTCCTCCTTTATCTGCCCTCGGAGTTTTCTTACCAATTTTACCAGATTACAGTGAATGAAGATGGCCAGAGAAAGATCTGTCCCAAAGGTGTCACTTGGGACTTTGTATTGCAAAGGAAGTCTCATTGTATAGTGAAGAAGGCCCTTATTTCTTCCTTCCCCTCCCCCCTCCCCTTTCCTTCCCTTTTCCTTCCTTTCCCCTTCCTCCTCCTCCTCCTCCTCCTCC
>PVLC010023970.1:0-24662 GCA_004027655.1 Graphiurus murinus | reverse complement strand
CTATCTTGAGATTTCACCTAACTCCAATCAGAATGGCAACTATCAAGAACACAAACAACAACAAATGCTGGCGAGGGTGTGGAGAAGTGGGAACCCTAATACATTGTTGGTGGGATTGCAAATTAGTGCAACCACTTTGGAAAACAGTATGGAGGATCCTCAGACGAATGGGAATGATCCTACCATATGATCCAGCAATACTTCTACTGGGTATCTACCCAAAAGAAAGGAAACCAAACTATCAGACCAACGCATGTGTATCCATGTTCATAGCTGCACAGTTTACAATTGCCAAACTATGGAACCAGCCAAGATGTCCATCAACAGATGAATGGATTACAAAACCATGGGATATGTACACAATGGAATTTTACTCGGCCTTAAAGAAGAACAAAATCATGTTATTTGCAAGGAAATGGAAGGAACTGGAAAACATTATGTTAAGTGAGATTAGTCAGTCACAAAAAGTTAAAAATCGAATGCTCTCCCTAATATGTGGAAGTTAGGGAGAAAATGGGACATAAGAGTGACTCCAGATGAAGGAGAATAATTAGGTGAACAAAGAATTTGATTTAAAGGAAGGTGATGGGGGGAGGGGGGACACCCTAATGAGCATGATGTACTTACATGATCATTTCAAAGTCAATCACTAAACTGACCTTGAGAAGGAGGGAGAAGTAGGGAGGGGGGTGGAAATTGGAGAAGGGTTAATGAGAAATGTGTGCATGGATGTCTTTACCTATTCTAGCTTGTACCCAACAAAGATGTGTGATTAACTCTGTTGTACCCAAGAAATGTATAAAAATCCATGCTAAAAAAAAATAATAATAAATAAATAAATAATATAAATTATACAACTAAATACAATTTAAAAACAGAGACAGTATCAAAATAATAACAAAATCTAAAGAAAGTATTTAATAAGCTTAAATTAGACTTGTGGCTTTGAAATCTATCTGCCTACATAACTAATGATATTTATAATTGAAATCGTTTATTCTCTACTTATTTCTATAGCAGATAGAATCAGCTTCAGGGAGATGTGGCTAATCTTGCTGAAAAAAAAATATATAATTTTTTAACTTGCTTTTTTTCTTCTGAAGTTTTTATTTATTTCAGGATAACTAGTGTTACTCACCAAATAATTCAATTTCTCTACCATTTGGGCACTTGCTAAGATCTTTTTATTTAATTAACTCAGTTAATTAATCAGTATTAATATGTTTGAGTTTTATAATTTACCTTGTTTGTCAATTAGGCTATGAAATTAGTACTGAACTGTGTAGTTTGAATGGAAACAATGTGTGTCATTTTTAGGTCACAAATGTAATGTCTTTTTGACATTATAAAAACTAATACTTAGTTGAGCATAGTGCACATGCCTGTAATTCCAGTACTTGGGAGGCTGAAGAAGGAGGATTGCAAGTTCACGTCCATCCTCAGCAATGTAGTGAGGCCCTCAGCAATTTAGTGAGATTCTGTTTTGAAATAACAAATAAAATAGGGCTGAGGTTGTATCTAAGAGATAGAATGTACATGAGTTCAAACCCCAGTACCATAAAAAACAAAAAAGAAAAAAGGACTAATATTTAAGATGCTAAAATTGTCATATGAGGTTTTAGAGTTTTGTGTTTAGCATAATCTAGCCTGACTGATACAGTCAGTCATTAATTTGTTAATTATAGTCTTTATTTTGAAGTTGGTCTTATTCTTTTATCTTTTAAAAGATGGGCTTGGTTAATAGAGCTGAGTATGATAGTATGAGTTTACTAACTTGTAGATACACTTCTTTTTACAATAATCTTCATCTTCCAAAGTTAGAGAGTAGGCATTGAGCCCCATGTATGTAGATAGGATATATCAGTAGCAAGATCCGTTCCTGTTTAAGTGGGTGGTAAGTAGGCATAAAAAGCAAACATTCACCACTTAAATAAAAAATGTCATTCTATGAGTTTCTCAGACTCCTAGCCCCAGGTAAATGAGCAAATAAGTCAACTCATTCAGAGTAGTTTTCCATTTGTTATATTGCTGAAAGCTAGTCTTTCTTATCCCTTTGTATTTTTAGAACTCAATGACATTGAAGTGCTTGGAGGAATTCTCATGTGACATGTTTTTCTAACATATTATTTGTTGTCATCTAAGAATGTATATCGACCATCTCTGAACTCAGAAACTCTGAGGCTCATTTCTGAGAGAGGTTTGTGATGTGGTCTGGTATTTTTCAATATTTCCATAGCCATATTTTTCTCTTTTGCAATTGTCCATCAATATAATCCATTCAATTTTACTTTCAGAAATCTGTAAATATTATTATTTTATTGATGCTGTCTGATGCCCCTCAAAATCATGCTCTAAATATTAATATTATTACTTTGTATTTCTTTTAATATTACCATAATGTACTTTTGAGAGGAAAACATCATTCTACCATCTAGAACCAGAAGTCTATGTTTTATGAAGGCTTTAACTTGTTACAATTTATAAAATTTTCAAGCACAGATTCGATTTTAACCTTGTGACAAGAAACTTTGAAAACCTACCTAATCTTCATGTCAGGCAGTCTTGCTTTACATTGTATGTGTGTGTGTGTGTGTGTGTGTGTGTGTGTGTGTGTGTTAGTTACAAAGGATAGAACCCAGAAATGTTCTATATCCAAGCTATGTATGCCCCAATCTCTATTTATTTTATTTGTTTATTTATTTTTATTTTTTATTTATTTTTATTTATTTATTTATTTTTGCGGTACTAGGGATTGAACCCAGGAGAATTCTACCTCCAAGATACACCTCAGTTCTATTTTTAATTCTTTATTTTGAAACAGGGTCTCACTAAGTTCCAGAGGGCCTCACAAAGTAGCTGAGGCTGGCCATGAAACTGGATTCTCCTGTCTCAGCCTCCCAAGTACTGGGATTACAAGCATGTGCCACCACACCCGGCTATTTTTTTTTTTTATTTTGAAATAAAGTCTCATGAAATTGCTGGGTCTCCTTGGGTAGTTAAGGCTAGCCTTGAATCTGAGGATCCTTCTGTCTCAGCTTCCTAAGCACTGTGATTTCAGACATGCTCCACTACGACCATATTGCTTTGAAGTTTTACTATATCTTCATTGCTGTGTATGTTGGACATTACAGAAGGTAATTTTCAAGTGATCAATAACAATATTTTTCCATTACCTCACAGTGATGGCTATTGAAATATGCAGCCTGATGAACATTATAGAAATCAGGACTCAGTGGCATCAGTTATGTACTGTAATTCTTGTCCTCTCAACTTCTAGCAATGTGGCATTGTGGAATTCACTTATCTCTGATTCTGTTTTCTTAAATCTATAAATGGAGTGAATGTTTTTAGACTTTTTCCATTTCAAATCTGATATTTTAGCCGGGCGTGGTGGCGCACATTTGTAATCCCAGCATTTGGGAGGCTGAGACCGGAGGATCCAGGTTTGCAACCAGCCTCAGCTACCTAGTGAGGCACTCCACAAAGTGAGACTCTATTTCAAAATAAAGAATTAAAAATAGGGCTGGAGGTATAGCTCCGGAGGTAGAATTCCCCTGAGTTCAATCCCCAGTACCACACACACACAAAAAATCTAATATTTTATGATTCCATGATTCTAAGATGCTTCTAATTTCGAGTCCATATTATTCCCATAAGAACAGAGATGAAAGTGTGGCACATACCATGGATGTTCACACTTTCAACTGACTTTCAGTATTGAGCTTTCACAAGAAGAGGGTGTTAGCACCTTGTGATTTTAAACTAAGTTTTCACTGCTGTAACTCTTTTAAAATAGATTTCCTTTGCATATCTTGTCACATAAATTTTGAACACCATGAGGATATAGAAAAAAATATGCAGAAGTTACTGAAGTAAAAAAAAAAGTTACTGAAGTGAAATCCACAAGTTGAAGCTAGTCAAATTTTGCATTTTATCTCATTATTCATGATAAAATCAAAATGTCTTAACATTAGATATAGAGTTCTGTCTGATCACTAACAACCACATTTAGCCCTCTTGACTTCCTCTCTGATATCTCATCCTGCCCATGCTGAATCCTCATGGAAATGCTTGGAATTCTCCACATTTTTTGTTTTCCCAAATGCATACTTTAGCAGACACTGCTCACTATATTAGCAATGCAATTTCTCAACTTTGCAACTGAACATTTGTTTTAACTAAGTTTTCACAATGTTTTCCTTAGTAAATTTCCTACCCCCCACCTTACTCTCCCATTAACTGGACAGGTATCTTTTCTTTGTGTTCTTTAGTACTGAATTTCCTCTTAAGGATTCTGGAAAACCATGGATTGTGTTTGTACAGTTTATTTCCCCAACATTCAAAACACAGATTGATTGATTGTTGGATTATTAATATACTTTATATGTATGAAAGTTAATATTCTATCTACCTTTCCTACTCTATCTTCCTCAAAAAATATGAAGATATATATAAAATAGATACTCTCAAAAAGGCTGTTTTTCTTCCTCTTTTCTATTCTATTTCTAGGTTTCTCCTATAATTCTATTACTTCTGCTATTATTAATCACCTCAACAATACTTTATTAGATAATTTATACTTATTAGAATTGGTCATTATACAACTTTTTTCTTCAAGAAAATGTTTCAATTATGTCACTATCACTTTGAACTACATTATGATGTGAAAATATAATGCACCAATAGATGTATTAAAAATGTTTTGTATCTGCCTTTCAAGTTCTCTCACTCTTTATATAAGGATTTATACTTTGTTTTTATAAAGCATAATTGAGATATAATTGAAATATAATAAACTGCACATATACATATAAAACCACCACCACAATCATAATAAAGAGAAATTACTATCCAGAGTTAAAAATAATACAGTGCATATATTTATGTATATATATATATGCATACATATATATGTTTATATATATATAACATTCTAGTGACATATCAATTCTAGGAGAAACTATTATTAAGGAAAATGTGATTAGGCTCTCAGTACAGTAATTAACCATGATAACTCTGATGATACACTGTCTGGTGACACTTGGTGTCAGCATGACATAAAAAAATGACTTAATGTATTTTCTTGGCTATCAAACCTATATACTAATAGTGTTTACCTCAAATTTATACTGAGGATTAAATGTGATGCTATTACAAAATCCTTGGCACCATGCAAGCACTTAAAAACCCACAGGGACTCTTAATGATGACACACCAAACATGCTGTGTAGTAGAAAAATGAAAGGAAGGAGTTGGATCATTTGGCACAAAACAAGATCACCCCAGAACAAAGGACTACTCTCTAGAATCCTAACTGATCCCATTCAATGCTGTGGTGAAAGCTTGCTTTTAACAGACTCTCCTTTTTGGTAACCATAGATTAAAATCTCAATGGAGACATTACTGTACTTTCTTTTATTTTAATTATTCCGGTCATTGTTGGCACATATTGTACCGACTTTGCCTAAAGTTAAAACCTATGTGCTTTCAACATTATCTAACTACTTTATCGAATGAATTATAAATACTATAAATTTATAAAATTGTTTGCTCCACAATTAAGTCCTTAAGTGAAAATTTTGCTGGCACTAATGTAATACGAAGGAATGCATTACTTTGTACTGAATTATATACAGAAGACTTCCCTTTTTATTTATAATACTCGTGTTCTCTACCAGGCCATTTATAATCATGATGTGTATGCATCAGAGAGCTGAATGGTTCCCCTGAATTATTTGTGTCATTTTATTCCTTGAATATTTTTGTGAACAGTCTACAATGGATTGCATTTCATGATACATAAAATTCTGGGGGAGGTTAAAACAATTTAATAAATACAAAAGAAATTTATACTTTCCTTCCTTAAGCCTACTATTCGCTGTCTTTATGTGGTGGGCAGAATTAGAAGACTACCTAGAAGACACTATTTTATTTGTGATGTCAGGTGAGAACAGATGTATTGGGATGCAAAAGCAAGATTGGTAGCTAAAGAAGTGCCAAATCAGGTAAATTCAATCTTAGAAGGGCTAAGAATTTTCCTGCAGTGAATTAGTATTAAAAATAATAGGTGAATATGTGCCAAATTATTAAACAAAAGCATATTTAGGCAATGAAGTCAAGAGTGAAATTTTTCTTTCTTGGTCATTTTTATATTTTTGAAATTTTCTAAGATAAATATGTATTACTTGTGAAATAAGATGAAACATTAAAAATCATAGGCAACCCTTTTGCTTAACAAAACTTTAGAACCAATTTCACACACAATTTAACTTTAAAATAAAACTATTCTTAATTCTACAGGAAGAAAAATAATTTAAATAACAGAGTTCATAAGAAGGTCCCTTTCTATTTTTTTAACTCTAAGAACTTATTAAGCTGTATTATCATATAATTTCTAGTCTACGTAGGACATGAAGAGGTCATCCACTTCATTTTCTTATCATCACACAGGATGCCTCTCAAATTATCCGAGAAAGATTAGAATCCATCTTGCTTTAGACCTTTTGAGAAGTTGCCATGTCTTCCTTTGCTGGTGCTTTTTAATATTTAATAACATTTGGTTGAAAAAAATATTTTAGGTTCTGTATTTAATAGTACCTTAAAAAAGTTAAAAAGAATGATGAAAATATTTCATATATTTCTTGGCCATTTGTATTTCTTCTTTTGAGAAGTATCCCTTCAGTTTAATTTCTCATTTTTTAGCAATTGAGGAAATGCAAATCAAAACTACACTGAGATAGAATGACAAATATCAAGAATATAAACAATAATAAATGCTGGCGAGGATATAGGGAAATGGAAACTCTTATACATTGTATTTGAGAGTGAAAATTAATACAACCACTGTGGTGATCAGTATAATGTTCCTCAAAAGACGAAATGGAGCCACCATATGACCCAGGTATACCACACTTTGATATCTTTCCAGAATAATTAAAGTTCAGAATTCCAGAATGATACATCCATGTCCATGTTTATAACAGCATAATTCACAATAGCCAAATTATAGAACCAATCTAAATGTCCATCAACAGATAAATGGATACTAAAAATGTGGCATATAACACAACATAATTTTATTCAGCCATTTAGAAGAACAGATTTATGTCATTTGCAGGAAAGTGAAGGGAAATGGACAATAATATGCTACATGAGAGAAGCCAAAGTCAGGGGTTGTATGTTTTCTCTCAGATGAAGAAGATAGAATGAAAACAGGAAAAAAATAGAACTTCAGTCAAATGAGGAGTGTGACCTGCAGAATAGTGGAAGGGGACTGGGGGAAAGAAGTGGAAGGGGGAAAAATGAAGCTTGTAGATGGAAAAAGTTCAAATAAAAGTTATATACATATGTAAAAGTATCATTACCAATCTTATTAACATGTATGGGAAGGGAAAAAGGGGAAATGAGGGGGATATGGAGTAATGTGTGAATGTATGTCTATATCACTTTGAATCTCACTATGATGCATAATTACAATGCACCAATAAAAGTATAAGGAATAGTCATCCATCGTTCAATTCTAGATTGATTTCCACCTCTTTTCTATAGAAACTTCATTGATCTTCCTGCCATCCTGAAAAAATAAGCCACCCCTACTTCAATGTCTTATTATAGTTCTATTATCTAATAATGTAATATAGTTTATAGGCTATAACATTGAACCTCAATTCTTTTCTGAGAAGTAAGATCTCAAATGTAAATTTATAATTTTAGGGCCACATACATGTTAGATGCACAGTAGAAGTTTGTTGAATGAATGACATAAGCGTGAGTAAAGTAGCTCATTATGACATGAAATAGGCCTGGCACTTAGCTAGCTCTTGTTTTTCCCGTTGGACATAACTCCATAGGACATCAATATCTGATAAGTCCACTCCAAGGCCCTGATGAATCAAGATATAGCCCAGAACACAAAAGTAGACAAATATTCCCTTCCCATCCTGGCTATTTTGAATATTTGTTCCTTCTTTTCTAATGATAGCTTTAGCTTCTCTTGGCTAATCTTACCTTTTAGATTAAAGTTATTATATTTTGAATGGTCTCTTTTCTGTTGCCACAACAAATTTTCTGAGGTTGTGGGGGGGATTTGTAAGAGAAAGAAGTTTATGTATCTCATGATTCTGGAACTGTTGGAAAAGGGTCCTGGATTTTGCAAGACTTGGGCAAAGGCCTTATTTCAAGTACACCACAATGGTGGAAGTGCATGAGAAGGAGATCTCATGGCTAGATAGATTTAGGAGTCAGTCTCACTGTTTATTAACAACTCTTTCTCCTGGGAACTAACTCATTCCCAGAAAACAGCACTGATCCTTTCCAAGAGTGACGCTCTCATGACTGAAATACCTCCCCCTAGGCCTCATCTCTTAAAAATGCACCAAGTCTCAGTACCACCACTCTGGGAAACAAGCTTCCAAGGCATGAAACTTTGACTGACATAACCAACTATATCAATAGTCAACAGAGCATCACCCCATTTCTATAGTGCATTCCAGGAAGAGCCATGCCTCGCTTCCTTGAATTCTCCCCCAAATCTCCTAACACTCGTGCAATTGCTATTCTAAGTCCTTACTAACATCTTCTTTTGAAATACCTCATCATTTTCCATTGTTCAATTACTTGTGTACTGGTGATATTTTGTTGATGGACACTAAGAGAATGAGTGGAAGAGTGACTATTACTCATATTAGACTGCAAATTCTGGGTTCAAGGATGGCATCTTCCTCCTCTGTCTCTACAATCTATCTTCAAATAGTCACAAAATAAATGAGGAATAAACAAATGTCTGCTCCTGTTACCTTCTTCTCAGCTAGGATCTCTCTGAGGGATACACATACTCTGACATTGTTGACTTCTCTCACCGGCACTGAGAAGCCAGACCAACAATTCTGTCTGCCTTTATCCCAAAGTCCTCTTGATTCTAAGTATAAAATTTGAAGGTATTTTTTTCTCTTCTTTCTTCTTTTTCCCAATGTAGAAGAAAGGCTTTGGTTTCAGAGGTTTTGTTTGTTTGTTTGCTCAAGTTATACCTAAGTATATTTGTAAGAGCCTCAATTCTCATCTTTATGGCCAGTGGAATAAATATCCTTCTTTCACAACCTGCCTCTTAGGTGACACACATTCTCTACAATATTAAGGAATCCTAAATATAGGGGCATGACGTAAGCCCTTCCTTTCCTACTAACTTAGGGAAACTATTATCTGCCTCTGTTAGGGAGAAATTTTGGGGACAATTTAATTAGGAAAAGTATTTATTTTAATCATGCATGAGGTTCTCAATAGCTCTCTGTTATCAATATCTTAGGATATGAAAGGTCCTTTGTAAATTAGCCACTCATATTAGCAGTAAATTTATGAATAATGCAATTGAGAAAATAGAATATAGTGGTTATGTCCAATTATATTTCACGGGAAGAAAAAGACAGACTAACAATAAATTGGCCTAAAAGAAAACCCCAATATACAAGTATGTGTATGCAGCCTATGACAATTTAGCAAGTCTTGATGCTTGTTAATAAAGATATAATTTTTGTTTGTTTTTGATAATTCATATCTCAGTATATGTATTTATGATATACTTATTTATAGTTATATAGTTAACAATGCAAAATTGCCAATATTCCACTCTTTCTGACATAGAATATTAGCATACACATTCTGTATGATTCAACTTACCATGAGGCTATTTTGACTGAATGTTGTCAGGAGTGTGAGCTTCAAGTAAAGGACTGGGCAAAAATGTGAGTGCATTAAGAGGTGAAGAATGGAAGAAAGTAATTTTTGTTTTATGGAATTTGTGAATCCAGACATTTGTGTTTGACAGCAAGACAAGTTGTAGAACAGAATCCTGTTTTATCCACTTACCTGATGGCCAGCCACAGGAAATAAATGACGAGTCAGGGATGCCTCAGATCATCCACCTTTTAATGATAACAAATAATGTATCATCTAAACTTGGGTACTTTTAGAGCAAAGGGTTGCTATTAACAGCTACCCCAGGAATACTCTTCCAGACCTGGATTGTCTGTGTCAGGTTCTCTATAGTCAACTTGTTGCACAGGTATGTGGAAAGACCAATGAGATGATGGAGGCCTGAGGTTGACTCCTTATCATTCTTAGTGAGTTTAATTGGTATGGATGGACAGACTACAATGGCATATTCTTATAACCTCACTTTTCTTAAACCTATCAGATGCAAAATCTCCTTGGTAATGAATATTTAAATATGACTTTGTGTTTCTGATATTGATAAAAACTGTAACCAAATCATACATGCTACTTCAAAAAAATCACTGTAGTACCCTTATTGAAGGAACTTATAAAACAAGGTGTTATTCAGTAAACAAATGCTTAGAATATCTATACTAAGGAGTCAGGTATTTGCACCAACATTTGTATCAGAAAAGATACATTTGGATTTAAGAAATATGTAAGGTGAAATTCAAATAAATATTCTCACTTTTTAAATGAGATTTTAAAATAAAGTCCAAATAAATGTAACTATTTGTACTCATAGAATCAACTAAAAGCAACAGATGCAGAGGTATATAATCATAGGTTCATTGTATTGGACCCAAATACTGTGAGCAATGCTACAATACATGAAATAATTTCTAATATAATGAACTTCACCTTGATCATATGCTAAAATAGCAAGTAAATTTACCTTCACATATATGGTTGTTGTAGTCCTGGTCAGTTTAATATATGCTAAATCCAAGACTATTATATTTTATTTGTACAACAGAGTTTTTTTCTAGACTCTGATACTCTTAAATTTTTCATTTATAGGATCATTTGCTGGGACATTCATATTTGAGTAAAATGTAGCACTTCACTTGTGTACACATACATTCTGCACACCACAGAGCCTCCAGAAGCCCAGGTGCAGCTCCTCGAATGTCATCAATTGTCCCCAGCCTTGGTGACAATCAGTATTGATGCCTACAATTTTCAGAATATCAATCTTTACAATACTTTAACCTATAAATATAAATATAATATAATATAAATATAAACATATAAATATAAACATATAAATATAAGGAGGTGGAAACTAATCAGAAGGTAATCACAAGGGCATTGAATCTCTCTGGTTTTCTCAAAATCCAGCAACTTCAGCCTTCTTATGAGATAAATTTCAGACAAACCCATGTTGAGAGGTGGATTACAAAATATTGAGCAGTACTGTTCAAACTGGCAAGGTCATTAAACACAGAGTAGAAGAGACTGAAGGATACATAACTATATGGAATGTGGTTCCCTGGATGGAATCTGGAACAGAAAAAGTACATTATTGGAAAAACTGATGAACTCCAAATGAAGTAAGGGTTTGGTTTAGAGTGAGGTGTCAATCTTCATTTTGACAAAGGTACATTGTTCACATAAGAGGATAATGCCAGGGAACACTGATACCAGGTACTCAGTAGATGGGAACTTACTGTTCTATCTTTGCAACTGTTTTGTAAACCTGAAATTATATTAAAATATAAGTTTATTTAAAAACAGAAGTGCAGATTTAACCTGACATAGTCATCACCCACGATTAAAGCTGATGATATATAAACAGAAATGAAGTCTGTAAACATTTTCAAAGATATACAGTATAGCCATGCATTTTTATCAAAGTATAGTGTGATTAAACATTTATAAAAATGTACTGTATGAAAATTGGCATTTATGTGACATTCAAATGGCTCAGATATATAATCAGTTCAGTGGGAAAATGTCAGAAAGATTGTTTTGTTTAGAATCTCCTAAGAAGGAAAAAACTATTTAGATGACTATGTATTTTGATTATGGCTTCTTTCATATTATTGAATTGTTTTTGTAACACTAAAACCAGAATTAGATAAGTATATTGCAAATATTACATTGTAGTACCAGGTTGAAGATAGTTTTTAGCAATGGAATTGTAGGATCAAAAATGTGTGTGTACTTTTTGAGATTTAGTGTGAAAAATATTGACAAAAAGCTCACTAAGATTGTTATGCTTATTTATACTCCCAATTTTAAAAGACCACTGATATTAACTTGGTATGTAAAATAGATCAAGCCAATGTGAAACTACTAATTTCAATTATATTTTAGTTTTATATTGTGATTTCTCTGAATGCACTTAAAAAGGACCAATTGGCTAATTTATGTTCAATAAATCAAAGAAGCTCAAAATTTGCTATCCTGCTGTCTGCAGATTATTTTCCAAAATCCTCATTCCCTTCTGAATGTTGTCATTCTGTAATGACCTTAAGTAATAATCCCCACTTATATTCATTCCTAATTTCAGATTATATGGTCTAGTCCTTGTGATAAAAAAATAATGATTAATGATTGCTGTCTCCTGGGATTCATTAGTAGAACAATACCATTTCTTTCTTTCAAAATTTCAAAGGGACCCTTGTTTCCTAAGGAGAGGTTAGCTCTATCTCAGCTTGGCCTTCTCTGAAATTATGGGTATAACTATATCAGCCAGTCTTATCAGTTATCATTTGAGAAACACAAGGAGAATATTTCACTGGGAGGCCAGAGATGCTTGAATGATAAAAACAATTTTTAATGTCTAGTTCTATAGAGATATGACGATACCATGAAGAAATATCTCTCAAGAAACTTATTTGAAAAACATAGGTTTCACTTTTTTGCACACACATTCATAAAGCATTGATAGTTTTCAGGGGTCTTTCATATAAATTTTCTAACTTAATTTCATCTTAGTAACCCTAAGAGATGCCAATTTCTCTGTAGTTATATTACAGAAGAATTTATCATATGTGTTGTCTCAGACAGCAGAAAAAGATTTGTGGAAATGTTGTTGCAAGGGGACCATTAAAGGAACCCCTAAAAGACTCAATGGACTGCTACTTTCCTAAAATAACAAAATGCCATCTGTCAGACAGAATTTGTGTGAAGGGAGAATAATAACTTTTCATTTACTACACATACCAGGAGAACTGACAAATCTTTTAGAGGTCATGGATGTTTTTTGAAGTAGTTTCAATTTAAATTTTATTTGTGGAGATAGCTGTCAGGTGGCATGTTGGAGAGTCAATAGTGTGTCCTCACAATGGCAGTTGCTCACAGCACACCGCAACAACAGAAATAGTAGTATGTGAGAGGCAGGGACACAGCAGCCAGAGGGACTCACATGTTCCCCATTTCCCTAGGGGACAAATATTAGAATTTTGAGGGTTTTTTTTTTTTTTGACAAAACATAGGGTAAATAAATTAGAAGGGCTGATTAAATTTATCTCACTCTTGAGTTATATTCTGAACACATGGTACTGGCAAAACTGACAATTACAAATTGTTAATTATTTGACTGAACTTCAGGGAATCAGTTCAACAACAAAGATATTGAACACATATTATGAGCAAGTAATGGGCTGAGTAATGGTGATGCTCAGGTGAGTATGAACAGTTCTATATTCTCAAGGTACCCTCAGCCTAGTGAGCAAATCAGCAACCAAAACAGCCAATTTCAGGAGAATTTATGATGTGTGTCCATAGAATTATATGTACTGAGGGAGCATTTTATTTCATTCTACCCAGATATTTGGAAAATGTTTTCAAGAAGAGATGATACCTGTACTGAATCTGAAGGACAAATAGTATTAGGGAGGGGAACAAAAATGGAAGATCATTGTAAACAGAAGCAACACCAAGAGCAGAAGCGCTCCCTTTCTCCTTCCCAGAATCGTCACCATCATAGAAATAACAAGAAAGCTAATAATCAGAATGGCATGTGGTGAGCACTACTTGGTAAATTCTTTGTAAGCATCCTTTGAATTAGTTTTCAAAGCCAACTTTTGAAGTAGAGGCATTAGGACTCCTATATATTGAAAGATACCGAGCTTAAAGATGTTCAATAATGAAGCTGGTCATGGTAGCACACACCTGTAATCCCACTACTTGGGAGGCTGAGATAGGAGGATGACTGGTTCAAAGCCAGCCTCAGTAATTTAGCGAGATTCTCAGCAATTTAGTGAGACCCTATTTCCAAATAAAAAATAAAAATAGGGCTAGAGGTATAGCTGAAATGTAGAATGTTCCTAGGTTCAATCCCCAGAACCACAAAAAAAGAACATAAAGAAAAAAACACCTGTTCAATAGTAACATCTCACTTAAGCCCACTGAAAATGTTAGGTGCTAAGAAATAAGTTCACCGTGGTAGGTTTGGGATGGATTTAAACTTGCACTGTCTGACTCAGCACATTGTACTTCCCCTGCACAGGCTGTGTGTATGTATGCTGAGAGTGCAGGGAATCGGGCAGAGCAAGAGAGTAGATAGACATTTTCTACAGGGTAGAGCATGGTGGGAGAGAGGTAGAGGCCAGGTCATATTGAGCTCAAGAATGTTTTATAGGAAACAGGGAGAGAGACATAATGTATGTTAGGTTAAAAAAAAAAAAAGACTAATATTGTAGTGCTTTTAATATACATTACTTTAAGTTCTTTTTATTATAATATTTCCTTTCCCAGGATAAAAGAACAAATTATCATTTAAATTTACCTAAGTGTTCTTTCTAAAATTTAATATAACTTTTTTTTCGTGGTACTGGGAATTGAACCCAGGGACGCTCTATCTCTGAGCTGTATCCCCAGACCAATTTTATTATTATTATTATTATTTTTTAATTTTGAAACAGAGCTTCACTAAGTTGCTGAGACTGGCCTGAAACTTGTTATTACAGGTGCACATCATCATGCCCAACTCAAATTAATATAATTTAAGGTAGAAACTATATTAACAATGAATATTATCGTAAGCCACAGAGTGCTGTGGTCATTCCTGGCCATGAGAAGATTAGTTGAAGAACATTGTAATCTTTATACACCTTGAATAATAACTGCATTTAAAAGTAAGTAGAACATATGACTTTTAAACAGACTCAGGAGTAACACTAAATTCATTAAGTTATTTACTAGAAATTATTTTTTAGAGTAAGATGTAGATGAGGAAATAAAATCTCATTTTTTTCCTCTGAAGAAGTACTTTCATATTTTGAACAGTTTACTTTAGAATTCTACTTGACATGGGCTTAACCATGTTTATTTTAGTGTAAAGGAAGTAATCTCTTAAGTATCATCATTCTCAAGTTTGTTATTTATTCATCCCAAGCTGATTAATTTTTATTAGAATAATGCAATGTAAAACTCAATCTTGTTTGAAACTCTTATTTGTAACTCCAAATTATTATATTTGGTACTATAGTGATCATTCATGGACATTCACATAGCAGTAAATTTTTGAAATGTTTATTTGTATATTACAATTATACGTGATAATGAGATCCATATTGATACATCCACGTACGCATATAACATTGTTTGGTTTCTTTCCTTCCCCATACATTTCCTTCCTTTCCTCCCTCCTCCAATCCCTTTCCACTACTGTACTACTCTTTCTCCCAATTTTTGTGAAGTCTCTTTCATTTTCTTTTTTCTCTCTGTCTTCCACATATGAGAGATAACATGAGACCCTTGATTTTCTGAGTCTGGCTGATCTGACTTAGTATGATGCTCTCCAGTTCCATCCATTTATCTGAAAATGACATAACTTCAGTCTTTATGACTGAGTAAAACTGTATTGTATGTATATAATATGTTTTCGTTCTTCATTTATCTGTTGACAGACACTTATATTGGTTCCATAACTGGGCTATTATAAATTGTGCCCCTATAAACATGATTTGCCTAACACATACATCTTCAGCTGAGGTTGAACCGAGCAATACTCAGCTTTCTTGCTTCAAGTCTCATACTGTGAACATGTGTCTTTTTTTCAGTCTAATGCAAACTTTTTCACAATTTTGTGCTTTCCATTGGTGACTTTTGCTGTTGAAATGGAATCAAACATGTTTCTATATTGTTGTCTGTTGTTCCTAATACAAAAAGGCTGTGATGTGCCTTACAAATAAAGTATGTGTATTAAAGAAGGCATAAGATATGACAATTCAATATTAGTGAGTCAATACTACATATCTAATAAAGTGTCAGTCTTTAAACAGAAAAGCATACAGAAAACAAGGTTATTGATCCATTAAAAAACATGTGACCAGAAGCTCATGGAACTCTAGCTCTGATTACCTCCAGGAGCAATTGTTCAGGATTTACTAATTCAGTGTTCACTGCTACTTTATAGAATAGACATATGGGAATAATGAGAATGACTAGAATTTTTAACACAATTGTTACTTAATTATGAACATAAAATATATGATACAAAACCTAGGACCTGGAGAGTAAAAAAGGTCTTCATGGCAGCACAAGGGTGGGAGCAGTTATCATAGATGTTAAGGCAGCACTTATCATAGATGTTGAGGAAGACAGTTTTGACGCCAGGGAGTGGTTCTTGATACACTGGATCTGAAGTAGCCAATAAAATATTTTTCATTACACCTGAAATTTTATTTATTCCTTTGATACCAAAGTAGCATAACTTGATGTAAAGATAACTTGATTTTTGTACTCTATTTTTTAATATTTTGTTGGTGCATTATAATTATATATCATAGTGAGGTTCAAGGTGATACAAACATACATGCACAAAGAATTTGGTGTGTTTCCCTATGGATCTCACCCCGCTTTCTGTACATGTCAGTGAGATTGATAATGATAGCTTCATATGTAGACAGAATTATTTCAATTGTTTCCTTCATCAGTTCTTTTTATTTCCTCCCCACTTTTTTCCTGAAATCCCTTTCCACTATTCTCTCTCTTCATTTTATTAAAAGTCTCTTTTGTGACGTCTTTTCTCTCTAGCTTTCACACATAAGAGCAAATATATAGCCAGGTGTGGCGGAGCATGTTTATAATCCCAGTACTTGGGAGGCTGAGAAAAGAGGATCTGGGCTCTCAGCGAGCCTCAGCTACTTAGTGAAGCCCTCCACAACTTACTACGACCCTGTTTCAAAATAAAGAATAAAAAAAATAGGGCTGGGGGTATAGCTCGGAGGTAGAATGCCCCTGAGTTCAATCCCCAGTACTGCAAAAAAAAATTTAAAAAAATTTAAAAAAATAAAATAGGACTGGGAGGTGTAGCTCAGAGGTAGAATGCCCCTGGGTTCAATTCCCAGTTCTGAAAAAAAAAAAAAAAAAAAAGAGCAAATATACCACCTCTGACTTTCTGCAACTGGCTGATCTCACTTACCATAATATTCTCTAGATTCATCCATTTTTATATAAATGACATAAATTTGTAATCCTTTATGGCTAAGTAAAATTCTATTGTGTACATATACCACATTTTCATGATCCATGTGCTGCTATGAACATGTATGCATGTATTACTATGGTATTCCCTTGACTGACTCATTATATTTTCTGTGTCTAAGAATATATTTTAAGTATAAATTCAGAAGAATTTATGAAATCAGATAATTATATAATTTGCATATATTCACAGATTTGTATGAATCCTCTTTTAGTTCTCATTATTTTTAGAATGTCCATTGCAAGGTTTGGACTGTTAGTCCCGATGACCACAATATAATTTATTTGCACAATTTGAGTTTTTACTTCTAGAAGTATTTTGAATTTTACTTTATATCATATTTTTAGATCTACTTTTTAATTAAGCTTTATTCTTAGTTTTCTGAACACATTTGTTTTTATAAAACTTCTAAGTCCATATATAGAAATTAAATATTTGATTTAAACCATCATGTTCAACAGAGATTAGAGTATTAGATTGAATATTTATGTTTCATCTGCCTCAATATTTGAGGGTTAATAATTAATAGTGGTTTATAAAATTGATTTACTGCATTGCTACTAAAAGTTTCAGAAAACAAAAGAATAAAAATAAGATAAAAAAAATTTACCATACATAAAAATAGTGGGTGTGGTTTAATGTTTTTTAAGTCTGTGAGTGAATGTGCTTTTACTAGCTAGCAATATAAAATATATTTCTTCCTCTGGATCACTTTATCTATCTGTGTCCAGTCAGGAAACAGTGAACATACCAGTTACATTAGAAGACAAAACTTAATAAAATAATTGTTTACTAGATATTCAGAAAATGAAAAGGTAAATGTAGGAAGGAAATAGTGCTCTGCTGGAGTGGCTGAACTGGAAGGCTTCCTGGGGCTGGGATCCAGCTCTCAGAATGGCACATCAGCTGGTGGCGCTGGTGTCCCTGCAAGGGCACAGCAATGCTGGGTCTGCTAGGGTTGAGTTTGACACTTGATGAGAACAAGAAGCTAAAAACAAGGAAGCAGTAGGACACGGGAAAGAGTATTCCAGTGCCCTCTCTACCTCCTCTTTGCTGATCCCAACAGGGAATCACAGCAAAATATCATTATGGTTTACAGAGTCTCTCTACCTCTAGCATCAAAAACATATGAGAATGATACAACAGAGGCTAAGAGATGATAGCTTAATAGCTGTCACATGGATGGTCAAAATTCCATATATAAAATTTTTTTTAGAATAATTGTCCTTAATTCTTCACTGTTTAAAACAATTTTATTGGTGCAGTATAAAAAAGAATGATTTTCCTTCTACAATGTCTGAAGCCAAGAATACATGCCACATCAATTAAAATAAGTTGAATGTGCTTCTATTTTGAAATACTTGTCTAAACTAGACGTAGTGGTGCATACCTGTAATTCCAATACCTAGGAGGCTGAGACAGGAGAATTGCAGATTCTAGGCCAGCCTCAGCAATTTAGCGAGAACCTGTTTCAAAATAAAACAATAAACTAAAATAGGGCTAGGGGTGTCGCTCAGAGATAGACTGTCTCTGGGTTCAACCTCCAGAACCCTTCTCACAAATAAGATAATTGTCTTGATTACATGTCTCCATAATTGTAGATGTCCTCAAATCCTCACTCTCCAACTGAGTCATGTTGTTCTTTGACAGACAAGATTTTTTCAGAATGAGAAAACAGACAAAATTGGAGTGTACATTTTCAAATAAGACAACAAAAACAACACCAGTATAACTTTGTGGAATCTGAAATGAAAATGGAATATATATGGACATTATGCTGAAAGTCAGGCCAAATGAAGAGATGAAGAACAGGACCAAATATATAATGTTGGTCAGAATATTCCTGGCTGACAGTATTTGTGAAATGCTAAAATACAGATATATGAGTTTAGATATTAAGGACTCAAATAGGAAAAGTATTGTGGATATTCTCAGAGATCAGGTCTAGTATCTAATTTAAGGACTCAAATAGGAAAAGTATTGTATATATTCTCAGAGATCAGGTCTAGTATCTAATTTATGCAGGTGAATATGTAAAAATTAAATACTTTCTGTGACTAATTCCTTTTGGCATTAGGTGAGTAAATTATGTAGTTGGTTTGTGAAGCAATATTCTTTTCTATTCATAAATTTTCTATTTTCTCCTCTTCTTCCATTATATGAGATAATAATTTCAAGCTTTATACTAAATGATAGATCATGATCAAGCAAAGAGTTTTGAGATAGCCAATGTCTCCTTTCTTAATTCTATTCCACAAAGGACTATTTCTCTCAGTCATAAGATGACCCTTAGAGACAATAGTGAAAAGACCCTATGCAAATGTTATGTGGTTAATTAAATGGATGGCAGATAAAAACTGGACACAGTGAGGCAAGCCTGTAATCCCAGTACTTGAGAGTCTGAGACAAGAGGATCATAGGTTTGCAACTTAGTGAACCCCTCAGCAAATTAGACCCTGTTTCAGAATAAAAATAAAATAGGGCTGTGGTATAGTTCAGAATTAGAATGCTCCTGCATTCAACCTCCAGTGCCACCACCACTCTAAAAAAAGGCAGATAAAGACACAGGAAGTCATTTGAAAACAGAAATATGTGGGGGTCCAGCCTTCCAGGCAGTGGGGTTGGGGGTCCTTCGATAGGTGTGGATTGAGATAAGGTCACAAGAATACACTCACACCGAACGCAGTGTTGAAGTGTATCTGTTTATTGCTTGGTAGTAGCTGTTTTTTATACTATCTTTTTTGCAGTGAGACATATAGAACAGGAATTTTTACAGTCTTATTTTTCTAGTTTGAGTAGGTACATCTTTAACTAGAAAAGCCATTTCCCATGACATTTAATGGAGTTAAGAAAACAGTAAAGGTTACAAAATACAATACGTATATAAAATTCTTTTAGTACAAAGCAATGAAGACCCTAAATCCAATAGTTTAAATCTTTACTATTTGTTTAGCTCCTTTAAGCAGTGTTCTTATCTTTTTCTCAGGCAACTAGAGAGTTAATGTATCCTGTGAAATTTTAGGGGGACAAGGCAGAAGTGAGTAAAGACTATCTGTCTTGAAGCCTTCTTTACTAATAGATAAAATAGTAGACCCAAGTCTCTTTGGTTTATTTATTTTGTTTCTATACCTGTGTGCTGAGAGGAAACATAAGGATGTTTAGTAACTAAGCTTGCAAAGCCTGTTTCCTGACTAATGTTTGTATATGGTTAATGAATTTCTTATGGGTTGTCTTGAGGCACTGCTTTTTCAGCTAATATTGAGGAATCATACTCCGTCCATCCATCTTCTGTTTATAAGAAATTTTCCTTTATAACTAATGTGAAAGCAAAACCTAAGGCAGCCAAAATTTCCAGAATATAACATAATGCAAAGTGGTATATGCCACACATTCCTTCTTTTGGAATCGTCTGCCTTGCAGGACTCCAGTGGACCGACTGAGCCTTGCTCAAGATCCAGCTATTAAGGAGTTGTGGCAGAAATACATCTTGGAATATTATCAATTAGAGATACCCAGAGCTTGGCCAGTTGGTGAGTGATCTGAGTTCAGCCTGTAGTTGTAGAATTAAAAAGCCAGTTATGATTTATGAGCACGATAGTTGGTATTGGTATAGAAAGGAAAAGGCAGATTTGGGGTGAATGTTCAGATGTAGTAAAAAGTTTAATTAAATGTCAGACAGAAGGGTAATCCCATTTTTTCGATTGAGTCACACACTGTATTCACAAACTGGTAATTCATTCTCTCTAATTGACTGGTTTAGGTACTCAGAGGAAAAGTGAATTGTTTTTGAAAGTATATGAATGTCAGCCTGTAGAAAGTCTGAGGGATATTGGTTAAGTCCAACATATCAGACAACAGTGGTATTTTCAGTGAGCCCTGTTTTGCTAAATTAAAAACATGGCTCCAAAGAGGGCATTTGCTATACCAGGATAATACATGTTCTCAGTACTAGAAAAGTTATTTTTAAAATTCAAATAAATAGCATAGGAATAAATTATAGGACTGCTAATGTTATCTGTAGACCTTCTGGTTTCTTGGACAATTCTTGCCACAAGAGTGGACTATTCTATATTAATGAAATTTTCCATACTGCAGTGTTTAAAGATAAACAAAGCCAAACATTAGTTAAAGCAATTAACAGGGATTTTGTTCAGTAGGTACTGACAGAGGAAAGAGCCCTGCTTTCTTTTCATTTGCTCAGAGGTAACTGGGCATTTTCAAGGGAGAGTGAGGGAGCAGGGAGAGGGAATGAGCAGGATTTTCACATACTGTCAGGGAATTGGGTAATTGCAAAGCACTGGTCAGTGTGAATGACCAACAGTGTCTGCTAGACACAGTAATTAAAGTTAGAAGTTGATCCTCCCACTGAGACTGGGAGACACAGACGGTATCTTTCATGATGTCTACATTTCAAAGGAGTGACTTTCAGGTCCTTGAGAAAGGCCATTCAGAGCTACAGGACATACACATACATCTCAAAGGGACAGGAAAGATCCATAGTTTTAAGTGCTTTTCGCTAAGTGTTCCAAAAAAGGGAGGTATGTGCCACACACTGAACTTTACCAAATCAAATCTCAAAAGAGGGCCTGGTAGTCCCCATGACATAGCATGTGGCCTTAAGCTCCTAAATACTATGCTAAAATTTAGTCAAGTCTCTTCTTGCAGGAGTTTAGACAAAGTCATTATGTGGTCAGAGTTCTTATAGTTCTTAATCCATGGCTGCTTTATGCCCTGAAAGTCAAGAAAAGCTCTTTCATGTAGGCCTTGGAATCTGGCCCACAGTTTCATTCCAAAATTGAGCATTACAAACATGTGTATATAATTATTTCATGTAGTAGGGAACTTAGACTGGAGTTTCTACTGGGTATGGACATAGAAAATCATACTTGATATTTCACATGGAATTGATATTTATTTGAAATTAAAAATTAAGGTCCCCATCTTTACTGGGAGCCACTGTTCTTGTTGGGTTGCATATTTTATGTAATTATATCTTTTGTAAGAATAGAAATTAGTTTGCAAGATCATTTTGCTAGATCACAGAATCCTAGAAATACATAGCCATGGTAACAGATATCAGTAATTATCTAGGGGACCATGGACATCAATTTATAATCAAAAACTGTTCATGTCTTGGTGCTGGAATCACTGGACTTTCATTATCTATTGACCAATGTTGATATTTAAAATTACTAGATATTTCAGAATTTACCAAGATATTAAACACCTTAAACAATTGCTTTTCAATAATCACAAGTTTTAATTTTGAAGTAAGAATGACATTTAAGAAATAGGCATCTTCGTCAAGTCATTTGATATTTCCATTGTGATGAAATCAACCTATTGTTTCTTTTAGTTTTTCCAGTCTCATATTTCAGCAATTTCCATTATCAGTTTGGAGAAATATGACAGATCTAATATAATATTGACACTTTGTATTTCTCACTCTATTGAAGTAGCAAAGGGGAGCTTGCCTAGTCATAGTGAATCTTTCTAGGGTAGAAAACAAGCCCAGGAGTCACACAAAGTGCAATGCCTTTAGTATGCTTCTCCTTCATGGCATCAGACTTTCTTACATTATACCACTTATCTCACTGAATTAAATAAGTATATTTATCTGTCTCTCAACTTACACTTTATATTTTTGAAGACATGAGTAAATCAACTATCTCTGACACCACAGTAATGCCTGGTATGGACAGCTGTTTAATTAATCAAACCATATTTGCTTAAGTAATTAATTGAAAGGAACTGAAAGTTTGATATTAAACCAGTGTCAAAATATTCTTTTACTTGAATATCCTAGTTAAGTAAAAGGAATGGATTGTCTGCCACTTCTCCATGTCTAAACTTCCTTCACCCATTCTCTTCCAGAATTACTTGTGAGGGGAGTCTTTCAAAAACTAAGTTTCTGTACTAAAGCCAAAAAGTGACATTGTAATTGTGAACTGAATCCAACCCAGGTGAGGCAGATAGCTTGATAGCTTTAGCTTCAGTATTTGTCCATCTCTTATATTTCTCATAGTGTTCAAAAAAAAAAAAAAAAAAAAAACAACTCACCTAATATCCTGCAAGAAATCCTTCTGATTTCCTTTAGATGATTTTTTTCTCTTGCCAAAAACCATGACATAATTATGTACATGTTATAAGACAAAGAACAAATAATACTATCCTGTGTTTGTTTGTTTATTTTTACTTTCCCCTAGATCTCTCCCCAATACTCCCCTTCCCCATACAGGATATTGATATTGACATTAGTATTTTAACATATTTACATAATGTCAACGGAAGCAATTAATCATTGATTCTCCCTTCCCCACTTCCTCTAGACCACTTTCAACTCCCTGGCTCCACCGGAATTTCTTCTCCATTATTTAAAGTCCCTGCTTATATCCTGATTAGTCTCTAGCTTCTGCATATGAGAGAAAAACATATGACCCTTCACTTTCTGTGACTAGCTAATCTCACTTAACCTAATGCTCTCATCCTGTGTTTATGACTTAAATTTTTCCTTATCATTTTAGGAGTACAGTTTGAACTGGGCTTTAAAATAATCTATAAACTTATTCCCAGTAGATTACAAAAACCCACACGTTAATGTTTGTATGTAAAGAAGGAGAGGAAGAAGAGTTATAAAGTGTAAGAAAGGAATAGCTATTGTGGAAGCATTCCATGTGGAGAATATTAAATTTCCACTGTGAAGTAACAACGTGAGATTTATTAGGTTTTCCAAGAGTAACACCCATATTGTGCAAGTATAAAAAAAGTATTTTTCTTGATATAGAGAATATGACTCTCCAAAAAATTATCCATTTCTTCTGAACAGGATATGGTTTGAAAGGACACATTATATAGCTATATGTTAAGACAAGAAAATTTTATTTTGCCTAACATAAGCAGGGGTCACAGCATATCTGAGAAATATAGAGCATGGAAGTCAGAGTTAAGTGAGGTATAGTGGGTTCTGCTTCAGATAAATTCCTCTAAAGATTTAATTGCTTAACCATGACCTACAAATTTTCTTTTCTTTTTTTTTTTTTTTAATTTCAAGTGATGGAGCTTGATAACTTTTGCAAATGCTGTGTGGAGTTTAAGAACCAGCTCCAGTGCTGTATCCTTCATGATCACTTTTATAGCAGTTATGGCTTTCTATTGTTGCTACAACTAAATCATAAATGTTATATTCATATTTTAGTTGTGACTGAATGTGATTGGGTGCACAAGCAGCCTTTAGAACTTGCATAATTGAAGATAATTTTTATTAATAGAATTCCTACATTCAACTCTAAGGCTAATTCTAAGTTTGTACTTCTCAATACCTGTTTCTAGAAAACTTCTCCAAAGGATTTTAATAAATGTTTCACAAAGAAAAAACTTTTCTTATTATAAGATATAAGAAGACTTTTCTTATTATAAGATATCTCATATTCTTTTATATGCTACTGAGCACTAT
>PVLC010023969.1:15103-25222 GCA_004027655.1 Graphiurus murinus | reverse complement strand
CCTGCGATGATCCTTCTGTCTCAGCCTCCCAAGTACTGGGATTACAGGCATGCATCACCATGCCCAGCTAAGACAATATTCTTGAAAATACAAAGAAAGTATATGTTAGGTGTTAACACCACAAAATAAAAAATAAGCAAAAACAACTGCTAATATTTGTATAGTACTATATAGTTTAAAAATTGCTTGCATGCAAAATACCTCTTAATCTTAATACTCTTAAAAGTGATGATTATATTACCCCAATACAGTGTTTGAGATAATTGAACTCAAAGCTCTTGAGCAACTTACCTCATGAGTTGAGGGAAAGACTTAAGACTTAACTTCAGAGTTTTAAATTTTATGATCTTCTCATATATTGACCTCTCCTGAATTTGAGACAAGTGACTCTTTCCTGCTGGACGCACCATTTCTATTGCTAGTTTATATTGAAAAGTTTTTCTTCTAAATTTTGATCAGATGTATGTAAATTATCGAGAAGAATTCCATTATCACATAAACTACACCTAAGAAATTCCCTAAAGTGTGAAAAGTTGAGTTTCTGGTGTTGACTAAGGTGATTTTAAAGACCATTTCTCCTCCTTTCCTGTGCACATGAATCACCTGGCAATGCTGTGGAAATGCAGTCTGATGGGCAGGTGAGGGGTGGGGCCTGCAGCTACTGTCTTCCCCTCCCCCATCATGACCAGTGTGTCTCTGAAACTCCCCACTAACTAGAGGCTTGTGTGATCCTTTTCCATTCGCCCATTTTAGTATGAAGTTTCTCCTGAGAGAATTTCACAGCAATCTTGTTTAATGTGCAGACTATAGATTGCCATTATTGATCGTATTTTACCAATAAAACTGAGTCTTTCAAAGAGGTCAGTGGGTGCTCAGAATCATTCAGCTTGCTAGAAAGGCAATTATAAAGTCTCACAAAGGACTGACTTTCTGATTCCGAAGCCCATTCCACCATCTGACCACTGGCTCAGAGAAAATGCCCTGCCACGTTATCATGCACAGTTACGCAGGTCCACACTGAGACTCTGCAAATCAGCAAACATGGAAGGCAGCGAGGGGTGCGATTGTAACCCCCAAAAGCTCAGCAGCCTCTCAGAGGCCCGGCGACCCAAGTTCCAACCCAGTCCCTCAGAGAACAGGCTACAAACACAGCAGTGGCCAGCTGGTGGTCTCTGGCGTGCCCTCCCCTCGTGGCCCAAGAGTCCGTCCTGACTCACTGATCTGAAGCCACCTCGGCTCATGGCCCCAGTGGCTGCCCCTTACTCATCTCTGCCTTTCTCCCTCCTGTCGCTTCATTTAGTTTTGACTCAGCTTCATTTCTCCCCTCGCTGCCACTGAATGACAGCCTCAGTCTTTCCTGATCTCTTACTGTAACTTTGCTTTGCCTTCCTTTTCCTTGTATTAAAGATATACACAAAAAGAATTTCCTGTAGACTTTGCCAAGCAGTCAAAATTGTGTAGCTTCTTATGTTATTGTTGTTTTTCCTTATGAGAAATATATGTCAGGGTTTTATTAAAAAGACGTTTGGTCTTTAATCTCCGGTTTTAATTTTTACCACACAGGTCATTATCTCTGGAAATTGCCTTCGTCCTGCTAGGAAGAATATGTTAGGTTTGGATGACTGACTTTTGGGCCGGGGACTGGACCTCACGGTACCATCTGCTCACGGCATGCCCATAAATGTTGAATGATGGTAACGACGGTCGGTCGAAGCGTTATTTCAAGGTAAGCTTAAGAGGTGTAACTGGCAAATGCAGTGAAAGAAACACTATACATTTCACTGAGAAAAACTACCCTGATATTCAAGACAGCGAGGTGGTATTCTTATATGGAGCAGTAAAGCTCTTCCCAGACACCTGCGCTGAGAATCCTGTGAGAATTTCATGATGCCCATAAGTAACACAGTTAAAGAAACACAGCTGCCATTGCCAGGATTTAGAAAAAAATGCTGTATACTGCAAAACTGCCCCCCCCCCCAGCTATGAGTTCATCCCATCAGTCAGTATAACAGGCATTGAGAATACAAAATAAAGAATAACCAAAATAGCCTTGTCCAAAATCACCCTGACAGTGTAATGTTGTTAAAATTAAGAGCAACCACATGCATTTCACATGTGTATGTGTACATATATACACACATGCACCTATGTAATTGAACAACTGTAGAAGTAGACACACACAGATATAGACAGGTATAGATATAGATAGATATGTTTTTACATAATAGGTTTTAACATCATTCGACCATGGTGACACCAACAGACCAGGAGGTGACCTGTTGCAAAGACAGCCTGTCACGCTTCCAGGTTCCAAGAGGAAAGCTGGGTCACACAGGAAAGCACTAAAGTCAGGGAGGGGGCTGAGAGCACGGAGGGGACTTCAGAAAGAGAAAGAGTCTTGACGTGGCTTCCGCAGGCAGGACTGGATGGGGCAGGATGAGCAGGCTCGACCTCAGGACCCACTGGCTTGATCATGTCAGCATACTCTTGGCTACACAGGGACTGTCCCTAATTGTCTAGTACCTGGCCCTGCTATAATGGGACAGGGGAAAGGAGGTATTGGGAGTGTAGGCTCTGGGTTGGCTGGCTTGCATATGAAAGGTGTGCTCCGGGTAGGTCCCATACTATCCCTAGGAATTGGGTAACCCTGGGAGGGCCATCTATACAGGGTAAGTAGGGCCCCAGAATATCAATGCCTCCAAAACCCAGAAAATTAAAAATTTTTTAAAAAATGATGAGTTTAATATATAATAGATCAAAGCATTTATATAAAAGGTTCTATCTTTTTTGCATATAATCACAAAGTTGTTTAAAAATTACGCTTAGAAAGCATTTTCACCAATGATTTCTTGCCGGACCAATGCAAATTCCTGAAATGAAGAGAAAGACATGCTGTCCTCATTTGACAGAAGGAAACGTCATCTGCTTTGAAGTGTCACCCTCTCCTACATTCCATCCCAAATGGTGTGAGCCTTTATTTAACTGTAAAAAGGAAGACATAACATACTTACAATAAAATTGAGGTTGAACACATACTGTATGTAGGGGAAGACTGTGTAAGATAACCACAATTTTAGTTACTGAAGTATTCCAAATATTCCAATACTTAGCAGCCTAAGACAACACACATGTGTCATCTTGGGCTCCATGCATTAGGAAGTAGGATTAGTTTAGCCCTGTGGGTCTGAGTGCCAGTCCCCAGAGTCACCTTAGAGTTGCCTGCCACAGCCCTGGCTGAAAGGATAAAGGGACAGAGGACTCCTCAGGGGACCACTTGCAACACTGTCACCTCTGCAGGTTTAAAACGCAAAAGACACACGTCAGGATAGTTGGCAAAAAGCTTGTTGGGGTCTAAAGGGACAGACAGCTCTGGAAATCAATAAGAAAAATTATTAACTTAAAAGGTTGAGCTTCTAAGAGAATTAGCTTATTCAGAAAGAAAGGCTGATTCCGAAAGAAAGAAATGCATATTTCCATCAGGCATAGAGAATAATATTCAGCAAGACTAGCACTGAAAGAAATGCCAATTAAAAAGTAATATTATTCATTAAAATATCAGATAAGTAAAAATTAAAACTCATTAGAGCAGCCTGAGAAGACAAGGGTCTTCGCATATCTTTGTAATGGAAGTATAAATTGGTTTAGCTTTTCTAAAGCAGGTTGCCGATAAATAGGACAAGCTTTAGAAAGCGCTGGTGCATTGTGTATAGAAATTCTCATTTTAGGCATATATGATAAGGGGATATAAGCTGTAGATATAGATCTAACTACAGAATTCCTTACACTGACAAAAGCTGTAGAGATGTTTAAAAAGTCAAACGTCAGAGGCATTATGACACATTCTTTATAATTAAGACCTCCCCTCCCACACGCACCCCATAGTAACTAAATAAGAAGTATAAAAACCAAGCGGCTCTCTTCTAAGTCAGAGAGCATATGCAAAGACAGGGTGAAGCTCGGCTCAAGGACAGATGCTGCTCAAAGCGCAACTCTTTGAAAAGTGAAAAGGACTCAGTTTTTCTTTGGAGAGAAGCAGAACAGTCAGCCGGCACGCAGAGAGGAGAAGGGAGAAGGAAGGAGACTGCTAAGAAAGAAGGTGTGAAGCTGGTGTCTTCGAAAGCTCCTCTGCCACTGGGCATGGTGGCGCACACCTGTAATCCCAGCACTTGGGAGGCTGAGACAGGAGGATCGCAGATTTGAGGCCAGCCTCAGCAATCTAGGGAGACCTTATTTCAAAATAAAAATAGAAAGAAAAAAAAGAAAGAAAGAAAGGAAGGAAGGAAGGAAGGAAGGAAGGAAGGAAGGAAGGAAGGAAGGAAGGCAGGCAGGCAGGCAGACTAGGGGCATAGCTCAGAGAGAGAATGATCCAGGGTTCAATTGCCAGTACCAAGAAATAAATAAACAAGCAAACAAATAAATAAACAATCAAACAAATTTCCTCAACCAAGAACTGCACAAAGGGACATCTCAGGCCAGTTTCTAGGGTGTTTGCTTCGCTGCACCATAAACAACCTTTCATCTCCCTGAACATTCAGTCAGTCATACACAAACATATATATATATATATATATAGATGTATATTTTTTATTTAAGGAAAATAACTGAGATTTCTATCTGGGTCAGTGTGGTACAGACCAGGAAATCTTACCTGAGACAGTAAGAAGATTCTGAGAGAACCAATTTAATGGCAACCCAAACACAGAGCCAGGATTGATAGTAAGAAAATAACACCCCTAGTAATTTACAGAAATCCCAGGGAGGCCATTGAATTTCCCACAATCTATTACATGGGGATTTTGAACCAATCTTATCTACAGCTCAGGAAGAAGGGCGACCTCAATTGCTATTTCAACTGTCCAAATCAGAGAATGCTACACAGCCCCTTTCTTTCAAATGAAGTTTCAGAAAAAAATGTACAATGGCAGACAAGGTTGTTCAAATTTATATTATTTCATGAACAAGTAAATGCAGAGTTGCACAGCTAGTATTGTAATTTAATCATCTACACATTTTTATACATGGAATAGAGGACCTACGGAATATAAAAAATGTTAATATAAAAAATGTTGAGCGGCTGTCTGCGGACAGTAATGTTAACAGTGGCTTTCATCCTCTTTGTTCATCTCTATTTTATATAATAAAAGCAGTGGTTTTTTTCTGAGACTCTCAGATGTATGAACATTGTTACAGCTGTCTGTGTGTTTATGTGTCTTAGGTTCAGGCTCCCAAGAAACAGAGCTTGAAGCAAAGATGCTCATTTGAGGGGTGTCTAGATCTCAGCACAGAGGGAAGAAGAAGTATAGGGCAGGGGAAATTCTCCGAAGCAATGCTTTGGGGTCCCCTGTATGTGACCAGCATCCATGTCCCCTTTAAAACTAATTCTCACGTGACTATTAACATCCAAAGTTAGAAGACTCGATTTACAAATTGAGTATGGTTCAAAGGGTTTTGGACGTTTCTTTCTGAGGGTAGTAATTTAAGACCTTATGGGTAATGTGCAGTTTGGGAGCTCTGTGGGGAGATGTCTGCTCTCTGGCACTGTGAGAGCCAGCCCTGGCCATCGCACCAGTGTTTAATAAAGCAGACTCACATGTCTCCATAGGAATTTGCACACCATGGCCTGAGTCTGCTTTTGTTTGAAGACAACTTGTCTCCAACCTGCTGCTTGGCGACGCGTTTTGCTAAGGCGTCTTACATCATCTGTCTGCTAGCATCCCTTGTCCAAACTCAGGCAGCTCTGTCTTTTTTTGTTTTGTTTTGTTTTGGTACTGGGGATTGAACTCGTGGCATTCTACCTCCGAGCTACACCCCCAGCCCTATTTTTTATTCTTTATTTTGAAACAGAGTCTCACTAAGTTGTGGAGAGCCTCACTAAGTAGCTGAGGCTGGCCACAAACCCGGATCCTCTGATGGCAGCTCTGTCTTGATCAGTGCATGGAACCAAGACCTTAGAACCGACAGGCAACTGCCTCTTTTGTGAACAGGAAATTCAGGAGCAAATCCTGTGGGAACCATCGTCCAGTTACAGGCTGGCTGAGCTCCATCCTCAGCACTCCCAGGACCAGCAGCCTGGCCCAAGCATTGCCTCCTGCGACTCGGCGGTGGGGTGGGCCTGCAAACCAGGGACTCCGAGACCTTCGCCCGCCCTGCAGTGCTTCCAGCTCCTTTGCTAGATTGCGCCTTTGAACATCCAAGTCAGGTCTGGTGTTTCCTTACACGAATGCCCCCATGGCTCCCATCCCTTTCACAGTTCCCATTGGGCCCTGGTGCCCTTGTGATTCGAGTCCCTCCCTCTCCTGAGGCCCGGGGACTCTGTCTTGGGCCTTCTGCCCTCTGGAGGAGACCCATCACCTTTCTCACTGTGGGTCCCTTTGCACATGTCACCAGCCAGGGAGCCTTCCTGCCCAGTCTAGTAAAATAACGCACCAGATAACACACCGTGTTCACTCTGCTCTCTTGTCCCCGACCTCTTTTTTCAAGGTATCAGAAGAGAGGGGTCTGAAGGCTCCAAACCTGAAGAGATGACAAGAAGATCGAAATAGCTATTACCCCGGGATGATCATCAGCACACATTGTACACAGGGACTGAAGTGTCGCCATGCCCAATAAATACGAACAACTATATGTTTTTTGTAAATAAATAAACTTATTTATTTTTTTACTTATTTATTTATTCATTCATTCACTTATTTATTTATTCATTCATTTACATATTTATTTATTTATTTATTTTGAGATGTCCTGAGAATCTTTTTTTTTTTTATTTTGGTAATTTTATTTATTTATTTTGAGATGTCCTGAAAATCTTTTTTTTTTTTTTTAAGTTGGGCGCATTGTAATTTTACATCATATTGGGGTACAGGGTGTTTGAAAAATACATGCACACAACTCTTTTTACCGTCCCCACCGGGTCCCCCTCTCCCCTTCACCCTCACCCTCACCCTACAAGTCTTTGAGACACAAAACTGACAATTCCAATTACTATATGTTAATTAAAGAGAAAACCAAGCCAGGCATAGTGGTGCATGCTTGTAATCCCAGTACTTGGGAGACTGAGACCAGAGGATCTGGGTTCGCAGGTGGCCTCAGCTACTTAGTGAAGCTCTCTGCAACTTAGTGAGACCCTGTTTCTAAATAAAGAATAAAAAATAGGACTGGGGGTGTAGCTCGGAGGTAGAATGTCCCTCAGTTCAATCCCCAGTACTGGAAAAAAAAAAAAAGCACTATTGTTGGATTAAAAAAAAATCATAATATTACACTCGCATTCCTAAAAGCCCCCATTTAGGGGTGCACCATTATGCCAAAAGTGCAAAGTTTTCTGCCTCAATTCCTCTGAGGAGGAGCATGGGGGCCAGGGCTCCGTCTCCGACTCTCGAGGGGTACAGGTGGCTGGGGATCTAGGAAGCTTGGGGTCTGCTCCTGTATCCCATGCTGGCCTTTCCAAGGCTATCTGCCCTTTCCTCAGGAAGGATCTACGCCTTCCCGCCCCCTCGGGGACCTCACCCCATGGAGGTCTCTGCTTCTTCTGCTTTCTAACACTTCTTCTCTACTCATTTGCTGTCTGCGTAGAGATATGATTCAGCATTCCGGGGAAGTCGTCTTTCAGACTCGGGACATCTCTCCTATATCACCACTCTCTGCCATTTTCACTCTCTCTATTAAACTCTGTACATCTGCTACTTCATTTCCCACTCGTTCCTCGAAGCACTGAAATACGGTTCTCATCGCTCCCAGTTCATTATTACCATACACCCCAAGGTCACCAATAATCTCTATGTGGTCAAATCCAAGAGATGCTTTTCCGTTTATGTGACCCTTTGTTGCCATGGGGCCAGTGCGCCCTTCCTCCTCTTTGCAATCTCTCTCCCCTGCTCTGGGCAACAGCTCCCTTTCCTAGCTTCCATGTAAGCACAGAAGAAGGTGGTTGTTTTCAAAGGAAGCGAGCCCCCACCAACGACCGAGTTTCCTAGTACCCGGATCCTGGACTCTCAGCCTACAGAAATGTGCTAAAATAGACTTCTGTTGCTTAAACTGCTCATTCTGATATTTTGTATGACAGTCCTAACAGATCAACAGGAGAACCTAAACCTAATCAGTAAAGCAAGCTTAATTCTTTTTTTTTTTTCTTGGTATTGGGGATTTTTTTCTTGGTACCCCGGAGCATTCTGCCTCTGAGCTACACGTCCCATACCTTTTTGCTTTTTATTTTGAAAGAGGCTCTTTCTCACTAAGTTGCTGAAACCAGCCTCAAACCTGTAACCCTCCTGTTTCAGCCTCCCAAGTACTGAGATTGCAGGCAAGTACCAACACCGCATCCATTTAAGGTGAGCGTAATAGAACAGAGACGAGAGGTATGTGACCATCCTCAGTGCAGACACCCTTCTAAACTGCCCTCTGTCATGCTCTTGGTGGGCATTTGGGGACTCTGTGGATGAAAGGGTTAAATCATGTTTAACCAGTATGGATCCTTAGTTCCTTTTATCTCCTGGAGACTTATTAGCACTCCGAGTACCACTTCATCACGAGTGAATAACACCTTGAATGACATCAGCTTCCGCTGACAGTCCGAGGTTACTATGGAAATGGGGCAAGTTCTCCAGAGCCCAGCACAAGCTCCGCGTTTGATATATTAGTCAGCCAGGGAAGGCGGTCACATAGACGCTGCCGCATTCATGCGATGAATAGTCGTTTATACGGCATGCGTGTTAGCAATTCCGCTGTGTTTTTCTGAATATCAAAACTTTGGCAGTTGTATGGAGAATCTTGGCAGATTTACAAAAGTGTTAACACTCATTTCCAGAGCCTGGTTTTTCTGTTTGGCTTTGTTTTGTTTTTCCTTCTTTATTCCTGGGAGCCCATATTTTCAACAGGTTCACACAGAGCTTCTGGCTCTGCAGTGAATATTCTGTATCAGGGCTCCACTTCAGTTTTGCTGCAAATTCAGCAGATTTCCTTTCTATCACTCTGAAAGTGCATTTCGGGCTGTTAATTATATTTGGCTTTGAAAAAAAAAATCCCACAGCCCTGGTCTCTACATATTTCTGGTAGATTTTTAATGTACACAAATAAAATGGTTTGGATCCTACTATTTATACTTTCAGTTCCTCTTAATTGTTCTTTTCCAAAACAGGCTATAAAATGAAAAGAACAAAAGACTATTAAAAATAAAATAACCGATCTTGTCTCCTATGGTGAGCTGTTATTTTGATATGTGGAAAAGGATCAGTTCCCTGGACCGGATGAGTTGAGGAGAGGTGATCACTAGGAACCAGAAACAAAGCAGGTCCTATAAAACCAGAGTTATCACACTCACATTCATTCCTGTCTTGATACTATTGCACCAATAGTGCAAAAAACATTTGATTTCTATCCTGATTATAGCAAGGCATTTAACAGTTACTCATAGGATTTGTGTGTGTGTGTGCGTGTGGTACTGGGGGTTACACCCAGGGACATTCTACCTCCGAGCTACACCTCTGGCCCTATTTTATTCTTTATTTTGAAACAGGGTCTCACTAAGTTGCAGAGGGCCTCACTAAGTAGCTGAGGCTTGCCGTGAACCTCTGATCCTCCTGTCTCAGTCTTCCTACTCATATGATTTTTATGGGCAAACCTTCCAAAACTTTGTTAGGATAGGAATCTCTGACTCTGTGATGTTTGTAGCAGGTTGAAGGGTTCCAGCCACAGGGAAAACACCAAGTATTGTCACTAATACCTGGTAATGCCTGATTTGCAGAAGTAGAGATGGAGGAAGGGAAGATTTCCTGATTCTTCTAGAGAGCTGGACATAAGCATAAGTCTCTCTGTTTCCATCCTGTATCACTGCTTCGAACTTTGTGGTATTATTCAAAACTTGGAGAAATCCAGGTATGGTTGCACATGCTTATAATCCCAGTACTGGGGAGGCTGAGACAGGAGGATTGCATGTTTGTGACCAGCCTCAGAAACTTAGCAAGGTCCTCTGCAATTTAGTGAATTCTGTTTCAAAATAGAAAAAAAGGGGCTGGGATGTAGCTTAGAGATAGAATGCCCCTAGGTTCAATCAGGAAAGAAAGAAAAGAAGAGAGAGAGAGAGAGAGAGAGAGAGAGAGAGAGAGAGAGAGAGAGAGAGAGAGAGAG
>PVLC010023969.1:0-15003 GCA_004027655.1 Graphiurus murinus | reverse complement strand
CACACCCCAATTGCTACTAGTTTAATGAAGAAAATGGATCCTGAATGTTTTGAGCAGGATTTTTAGATCTATCCTAATTGAAACAGATACTGCTGGATTGGGGGAGGGGGCACATATCATGCTTTCCTTAGAGATTTATTCAATTTTTATTTACCCAACTTAAACATTTCTGTCAGAGATGAAGAAGACATACTATTGTTTGCTTTTGTCACACACAAAAAGCATGTTTAATGCAAGCACTCATAGATTCTACATGACCTGGCTCCTCTGTGTTTCCTCTCTGACCATGTCTTCAGTCTTCCTTTCATGGTCAAAGGAAAGGGCGACTTGACACCCTGAGAAACACTTCAGATTGCTGCTAATTTAAACCCTAGCTAAGGTGCTCCTCAGGAAGCCATTGGGAGCCAGGAAAAGGGAAGACAGTGACCAGGGCAGGTAGCAAGATGGAAGGGGAGTACCGCATGAGATTTCCAACCTTTACTGGGGAGAAAAATAAGGTAACCCAAGCATCCAATCAATGGCATGATGCCCTTGAGGTAATTTCAGCTGATAACTATCCGGAGCCCCCACATGTTTTAGAAAGTGTGGCGAGTACACGCTCTAGACCTCTGTGTGCTGGTTTTGGGAGTGTCCCATGGTTCCAAAGCTCTGCCACTGAAAGTCAGTGTGTTCTTGTGCATAGCTTAAATAGTGTGTGCCTCCGTTTGCTCATCTGTAAAATGAGCAAAGTTATAGCTACTCCCTTATGAGTAGCATGACATGGATTAAAGGATGCCAAGCCCTCCAAGCACGCCAGGCACAGAGTGAGTTTGTAAACTAGAAAAATGACTACTGCAGGATTCCTGGACTCCACGAAATGACCCTTTCACCTCTGTACGTTGAGATTGGATTCCACTGCTGGCTGCTTATTCACTACTGAAAACACGTTTGTTTTTGGTGGAAGAGTTTCACTCTTCTTAGCTCTTCCTTTTTGAAATGCACCTAAGGTGAAAAAGACCAAAGACCACTCGATTTCCTCCTGAGGTGTGGTGAGTCAGCTGCTACATCTTTCTAGCAGAGGAGGTGGAATAACTGAGCAGGTGCAGTTGGAGGAACTTTCTCAAGTGAAAGTAAGAAAATCAGACACAAGAAGGGACATCCTGAAATCCAGTGAGAGAGAAATAAATGTCCCAAAGAGAGTCAGCCCAAGGGCACTTTGATCATGTAGTTGCATGTCGAGGTTCACAGTCACTTCCTACAGAATTAAGTAGTATGATAGTGATAATAATAGCAATCGAGCAACAACCATACAGAAAGATGTAAAGCAACTTGTTCGTGGTCACACAGATTCAACACTTTGGACTTGGCCTGAAGTCCACATTCATAAGCAACACTCCAAACTGGCTCCTGGTAATTACTTGGAATCAAGAGACACAGTAGGGATTTTATTAAAAATCCTAGAGTCACTGATGGAAAAAAAATGTTTATTAGGATGCAGCACTTCGGCACACATGCTCCTTAGCTTCTAAACAAGATGTAATTGAGAGTGTGTGTAAGCCTGGCTTTGAAGCAACAATTTCTCTGTCATGTTGGAGTTCTTGTTCCATAAAAAGAAAAAAAAAAGCTGTCGGAGTTTAGAATAGACTTCGTGTTTCAAAGCAAGAATAATATAATTGCACGCTGCTGCCTTCCCCCCATCACAGTGTTCTTGAAATACGTTATGAAAAGTATGATTACCTTCAGTAGAACACGAGAAGATGTTCATTCCTGGGTCACAGAGTCCCCTAGTACTTCATGCAAAATTCCACTTCCAGGTAAAGGAAAGGTCTTTTGCCTTTGGTTGATCATTTTTTGTTGTGGAGAAATGTGAAATGAAGTTTATACTGTCTAAGTAATATAGTTATCACCAGATTTATTTTTCTTGTTATTGTAATTAATTTCTGCTGAAAGTATTAAAATAACAGTTAGACATCTGCTTATCTGAAGAGACTCTAAATATTGTGGACTATAACATAGTGACACATCATGTCTTTGCTAAATGGATAAGTAATGAGTACCTATGAGGTAGACAAGTGGCGTTCATGGAATAAACTTCCCAATGGGTAGAGGACAGAGAGGAGGAGAGAAGGAAAGAAGAAAAGAAGGAAGGAGGGAGAAAAGGAAAGAGGAAAGAAAGAAAAACGAAGGAGGGAGGGAGAGAGGGAAGGAGGCAAGAGGAAGGGAGAGAGAAGGAAGAAGAAAGAAAAGGAAGGAAGAAAGAAGGAAGGAGAGCTGGGCGTGGTGGCACACACTTGTAATCCCAGCATTTGGGAGGCTGAGACCAGAGGATCCGGGTTCGCGGCCAGCCTCAGCTACCTAGTGAGGCACTCCGTATGGTGCTGGGCTGGGGGATCCTTCGGGAAGCAGAGGCATGGAGAGGCTATGATGGGTTGTGTCTAGGAGAACATGGCCAGGAGGGGCTGGAAGCTCTGGGAAGCTCTGAGCCCAGAGCTGTGGGGCTGGCAGCGTCCCCTCTTTGGAGTGGCCTGCCACTGGGCAGGGCAGTGGCCCCTGTTTCAAAATAAAGAATAAAAAAGGGGCTGGGCGTATAGCTCAAAGGTAGAATGCCCCTGAGTTCAATCCCCAGTACCGCAAAAAAAAAAAAAAAAAAATGTTAAGATTAATAGCTTTACTATTATTGTCTCAAGTGATTGGTAGATGTTTTACATATCTTTATAATTTTCCCCATTCTACTTCTCTTAAATTCGTTTTATCTTTATTTTGACTTCTTTAGTTGGATGTTTGATCATTCCTTTCCTTTCTTATTTGGTAAAATGAACACATAGGCTATTACATTTTCCATGCACATTGTTTAGTGAAATTCCATTGTATGCCATGTGCATTGTTTTTATTATTAATATTCTGCAGAATATCTGAAAATTTGGCTTGGATTTCCAGTTTAACTCAAAAGTCACTTAGGAGATATTTGTTAATTTGCTCTAATTTCTGGAACTTTTTTATTTAACATTTTTCCTGCTAATTTTTAGTTTATTATATTGCACTCAGGTAACTCTTTCTTACTACTTCCAGTTAAAGAAATGTTTATTTCTCCATAAGAAAGGTAGATTTCCTTTGTATGGTCTAGTTTCAGTTTAGAAAAATAGGTTACCAACATTAAGAATTTCCAGATAGTCTCCAAAAACAGGATTGAAACATATGTTTAGATTGGCCTTTTCTTCTTTTCTGCTCAGAATTGTCCAGTGCTAGAGATCTTAAGGAAGCTCCACCTGCCTTTCCAGCTTCCGGAAGCATGGCACTGACTCCTTTGGTGACCTATTGGACCCAGAATTCTCAAAAGCAGCTTTGATTCAGTCTTAAGCACGTTTCTGTTTTCTTCTGTTTCGAAAAAAAATATTTTTAAACCTTTTAAGATTGTGCTTTGAAAATCAAAAAAGGCACCTTGATGTGGGTAATGTCAGTTTGTCTAACAAGGAGGCAGGATCTAGGCCCAAAGTTCCAACCCATCTTACCTCCTGATAAGTAGGTCCTGGATGATTTCCACTGATCTCTGAGGCTGGACCAGCCAGCAGTAAGGACCCGCCCATCAGCAGTGAGGACCCGCCCATCAGCAGTGAGGACCCGCCCATCAACAGTGAGGACCCGCCCATCAGCAGCTCAGCCCTTCAGCTCCCAAGGTCGCGTCTGGTCTTCCCTCCCTAGAAAACAGGAGTCTAGAAAAGCTTCTATTTATTTGGCAACCTTCATTTTCATGAGCAAGTATATGTGCATGCTGAGGAATAATTTTGGAAGTTAAATATTTGATAGCTGCTCAGATCCAGACGATTTAAAGGTTTTATGCTTGGAACAATACAAGTATCCTCCCCTTTTGACCGCCTCAGCCATCCAAAACTTTCCAATGGTCATTGTATTGTATAAAAATGTCTATACATTTTTCTATTATTATAAAAGCAATGGATAAATAATGCAGAGGTTTGAGGTAGAAAGGATTAAAAGTATAAATTACTTCTATCTCCACCACTCAGAAGTAACTATTGTATTTTGCAAATGATTTTCTTACAAAATTGGAGACATACTTATCTTATTAGATATAATTTTTCCCATTTAGAAAATGTCATAAGACTTTTCCCACATCTTTAACTGTTCTCCAAGAAAATAACTCTCACTAGTTTACTATTTGTATAGCAAAAAAAAAAAAAAAAAAAGTCGCTTTTAACCACTGTGCTATTATTTCACCTTTTTGCTGATCCCCAGTTTTATAAATTGAAATAAGAGTGACATTCTCACACAGAAAGCTCTTTGCGTATCTCTAATGATCTCCTTAGGATAAATTATAGTGTGGTCATTGAACTAAAGGACATAAAAATTTTAAATGCATTTAAATGTTATCACCAAATTGTTTTTTTTTAAAAAGGTTATCTGAACCCGACTCCTAGAGGCATGGAGTGAAAAGCTTGCATCATCCGGTTTACAGAGACGGCTTTTACTTTGCTGATGTTTGAAGGACACTGAAGTTTTGGTAAAAGAAGCACAAGACAAATATATTTGCCTAGCAGAAAATTAAACATGTGGGTGAGGCTGTACTCCAATAAAATGCTTGGAACTAAACACTTATGACATTAAATAAGAATAAATTAAACTAGTAAACTAGGGTATTTTCTGAGAATTTAAAGAAAGCAAGTTAAAATAAAACAAAGAAGAAGATAAGGGGGGAAAAACTATGATACAAAAGCAATATACAGTTGGCCTCTCTTTCCACGGGGTCTGTACCCATGGATACAAACAACTGCATATTCAAAACATTTGAAAGAAAAGATTACTGAACATGTATAGCTCTTTCCCCTTTTCATTAAGTCCTAGACAATACAACAGTTTATATAACATTTATGTTGTATTATTATTGAAACATATGGCAGGACTTGTGTTGGTTATTTACAATCACTGTGCTATTTTACATAAGGGATTTGAGTACCTGCAGATTTGGGTATCCTGAGGGGGTCTTGACACCAATCTGCTGTGGATACCAAAGAATGATTATCTTAGACATTTAAAATTAAGAAGAGGCATAGAGTGTATTGCAACTTGTAAGCTAAAAGTTGATCCTGTGACAACCTAGAGATTGTTCTAAAGTCTCATCTGTACAGCAGAGAAGAACCTGGGGCCTCACAGAACTCCCTTCCACATAAAATCTCAGATTGGAGGCCACCAGCTGGAGGTCTTACTATAGATTTGAAAGGCAAAGAAAAAAGACAAAGAGAATAGGTTGTGTCCTACTGGAAGTTGGTGGCCATACACAGGAAGGGAAGTGTAATGAAGCTTTGAGGAAAACAGCAACTGCCAGGTGTGGTAGTGCATGTCTGTAATCCCAGTACTTGGGAGGCTGAGACAGGAGGATTGCAGGTCTGAGGCCAGCCTTAGCAAATTAGCAAGACACTCAGCAATTTAGTGAGATGCCGTTTCAAAGTAAAAAATAAAATAAAATAAAATAAAATAAACCTGGGCATGCAGTTCAGAGGTAGAATACCCCTGGGTTCAATCCTCAGTAACACATACACACACACACACACACACACACACACACACACACACAATGAGAGGTAAGAAGGGGCTTTAAACCTTAGAACAACAAACTTAATAGAAGATTTGTGATGACATTGGTGATTTCAAATGCAATGTTTCAAGAATTGTGCTAAGCATTTCACATGCATAAATTCACTGGATTCTTGTAACAACTGTATGCATTAGTAAAATGACTATCACCATTTTGATGAACAAAGAGCAAAATAACAGCTAAAGTGTTCACGACAGATAAGTGGTGTGACCTTAACCACTACGCCACCTTCTCCTAGGAGTTATGTATTGGTGATGAATTTTCTCTGATCGCATACATCAGTTAGAAAAAGAGAAGCTGTGTTTCCCTTTAGGTAACCCAGTTCAATTTATTTACCTAAATATTGAAGAATACTTCTAAGAATCATAGTTTATTTGATTGAACTTAATATATTCACAGACATATACAGATTATCACTTGTAACGGATAGCTAATGCTCTTAAATAAGTTAAATTGACTTCAAAGACCCAAATTTGCAATACGCCTTCAATGGGTAATTACACGTACTGAACAGTTGCTGTTGTCTTTGAAACGCCTATTTCCCTTCAGGGATGTGGTGCCTTTGGTTCTAGGAGGGAGCCTGCAGTTACCTTTGCTCTTTCTTTTCAGATAATTAGTCAGCTTGGCCTCTCCCTCAGTGATGAAAGACCCATCTGCTATTCCCATGAATTCTCAGCACAGCCCTGTCACCCTCCATCTCATTCAAGCTTGTTATGTGTGTACAGTCAGACAATAAGGGGCTCCCCATCCTAGGAAACCCATTGACTTGGGGGTTGTCATGGAAGTGTTCTTTTCTTGGCTACAGAGAAGCTGCTGTCCTAATTCTCTAGGGCTGGCAGGGATCTCTCCTATCGTGGCCACTGCATACTCTGAAGACACCACAGATGTCAGTGATGAGGATGCTTGGATGCTGCAGAAAGGCATGGACCTCTCCACCCCACTCTACCTGCCCAGTGGAAGCCCTAGCTCCTCCTGGTCTACCTTGCAGCTGAGTTCAATGTTGGGGAAGGGCTGTCTGTCTAAGGGGAAGTTTACACAGAGCAGATTACTTGATAAATCTCAGGCTACACCAAGCAAGATGTGAACACCTCGAGTCTCGGGTTCTAGATGTGCCTTATTGGAATATTAAAAATGCCATGTCATCGATAGCATGAATAAAAATCCCTCTTCACTTCTGTCAACATCATGGGTTTGTGCCGAGGCTAAGCCACCGGAGAGCAAGGGGCATGAGAAACACAATCGTCAATGGAGCTGAACCCATCTAGAACATTCACAGGCATGAGCAAGGCAAGCTGATACCACAAGAACCATTGGTTGAGACCAGCTGAAGTCACCAACTTGCAGGGCTGGAGCTCAGTGCAGGCTGAATAGGCCGTTAGGTTGAAGATTTCTTCTCATTTCATCTCAAGATCGGCATAATGTTCCAGTCAGTTATCTTGCATAGAGAGTGTGCGTTTCCTTGCCTATCTCACTAGACTGGAGGTCCTTTAAAGACATGGACTTTGGTCTCAGCTCCTGGCACACACTAGCTGTGTGATGTATTTTTGGTAAATACATGAATTCATCAATCAGTGAGAGATATTCTTTACAAGCTGGAAATAGGAAGAGTAACAATATCATTGTCCTTGAGCTGTAGGTCAAGTAGAAAGCAAGTGTCCGCCCCTCCTCCTTTGCACAGAGGGGGCCTTCCCTTCTGGCTGCTGGTGTCCAGAGTGGCTTGCAAGCAAGGGCCAGAGGCTGCTATCAGGCATGAGACGATTCCATTTAACAGCGAGTCCCTGGCACCTAACCCCATGACTCTCTATTCTAACTCTGCGTGAGTGTTTCGCTTCTCTGTATTTCTATATCCATTTTCTCCATATCTGCCTCTTTGTTTCAACAATCAATCTGGATATTCTCTCTGACTGATTGATTTTGGTTTTATTTTCCTTTAATCCTGATTCCACTGATACTGCCATTGATATAAGAAACACTCCAATCAACGTTACTGATGTTACTTAACCTTGGGATGAAGCATTGAAAAGGCTATTATCAAAGGGAACATCATAGGAAAGGGAATGCGGGGATATTAAAATGTGTCCAGGACAGGAATGTTTCCAGAGGAAAAGAGAGACTGCTAAGCATCCTATCCAAAAAGCCAGAAGGGAAACCGAGACAGAAGAATGACCATAATCAGTCATTTTCAATGTTATGGCTGAGATCCGGTGTGTTCCCTCAAAAGCTCGTGTGCTGAAAGCCTGGTCCCCCAACACAGCAAGGTTCAAGGTTGGGGCATGGCTCTAGGAGGTGAGTCACTGGAGCAATGACCTTGAGGATTACATTTGTCTGGGACCCATTCCTGTGTTACTCTCTCTGCTTCCTGACTGCCATGAGTTGAGCAACTTCCCTTGGACATGCACTGCCGCCATGATGTCTCTGCCTTGGAGCTGGTCAATTATGGACTGACCCTCTGAAACTGAGAGTCAAATAAACCTTTACTCCTCTAAGCTATTCTTGTCAGGTATTTTGGTCATAGCAACGCCAAGCTGACCAGTACACTTAAGAGATCAGTCATAGGGCAGGATGTGTCAGTCAGAGGACTCTGTCAGTCTCTAAAGGAGTCCAAGTGCACTGTGTGGAGAGAAATCCCAAGGGGAGGGAGGGACAGACATGGCAGCTTTGAGGAATGATGTGAGGCTGAGGCGAAGAGGAGGCAGAGGCTGCAGTGTGTTCTACCTGTAATGTGTAGCTCCTCCTTGGACAAGGAGACAGTGATTTGAGACCCTGGAAATGTGGGTGGACTCGTCCTAGCTCGATTTCTATTGATATAGTTATTGAAGAATTTTAAAGGGAGTGTTCTATAAATAAGTTATGAATATGCCTTGAAACTGTGATACCTTTAGCCCTTTGGGAAACTGGTGAGGTGGTCAGCAAAAGCTCAAGTTTGGTCATCTGTGGCTTGGCACATGGCCCCTCTCCTTGATCAAACAGAGCACCAAAAACAGAGCACAGCCCAGGAGATACACTTGGCTCTCCATTCTACCCCTCGGACTTCAGCAGCTGGCTGGAGACTGGAGAGCCGCTCCTGTCCTTCACAGACAGCAGACAAGCAACTACAAGGCCACTTGATGGAGGGCTTTCCCTTTACTTTTCCATTAGAAAACAAAAAAGTCAAACTTATACAAACTAGTACACTCCAGTGAAATGAATTCCAGGGATTCATTATCCAGTTTGAACTATAAACATATTTCCAATTTTGTTACATCTGCCTCTTTTCCATGAAAGCATATACCAGATGTTGTGCCAGTTAACCTTCGATAACCTCACTCTCTTCTCAATATTCCAAGTAAAACCTCTCTTTATATATCTATGTTAGAGTGATGGGTAGCAATAGCGGGCAGAGTAGAAGATGTGAGGTTCACAATGCTACATATCATTTTTCCATGTAAAACATGAGCACGGTGGATTTTTCCCCCCTCTCTCCTGTCCTCGGAGATAACTGAAGCTTGCCAAAGTCTGCTTATTTTAAACCCTATTCATTGTGTGATGAGCACAGCAGTTAGTAAGGTTTTCTGCTTGGCCCTCGCCTGACCTGGTCGACTCTCTTTTGAAAGATTTATAAGGTGAAACTGTCTAACAGAAAGCCAAGACCATAAAATAAAGGAAACACACTCAATAAGCCTCCAATTCTATAGAGCAGGTGCTCAGGTTGCCAGATGCTGGACGTGGACCTGGACTCAGGTCCCCGCCCCACCCAGTAATGATGAGGTCCTCGGCCTCCTGACCGCCGCTCTGACACCTGGCCACGCTAGCGTGCTAGGCTACTGTAACGCGTGCCCCAGACTCGGCAGCTCACACCACGGGAAGGGATGTGCTCGCCATTCTGGAGACCAAGGTTTCGGCAGATTTGGTTTCTCCTGAGGCCTCTCTTCTTGGCTTATAGATGGCTGTCTTCTCAACATCTCTTTACATGTTTTTTTTCCCGCCCTGTGGGTCTGGGTCCGGATCTCTTCTTATAAGAAAAGTCCTGTTGGAGAGGGCCCTGCCGCTGACCTCATTTCAATCACCTCTTCCAGGGCCGGATCTTCAAATACAGTCACAGCCTGAGGTCCCGGGTGTCAGGACTTCACCACAGGAATCCTGGGGATCCTCATCTATGGAGCCCTTGACAATGGCCTAGCGGACTGAGTTGGGGACTGCTTGCAGAAGTTGTTGTTGAGCTATAAAGCATCCCAGGCACAGCCCATCTGCTTATCATTTGTCACCGTGTATCTATCAACCCCTCCCCCAGAATTTATTTACGTGAGTCAAATATGTGCGGTGCTGAGCTAGCTGTGGTTGGGATCCTTGGGGTTTGGGAATTCATCATAAGGAGAAAGTAAAGTTAACGTATACTAAGTAAGTGGCACATAAAGTGGTCAGATGTGAAGGGGTGAGAAACTGAAGGGGAGGGAGCCCTCCCCAAGGCAGGCAGGGAGGGGTCTGGGCAGTGCCTCTAAGGGGAGTAAGGGTTGTCGGGAAGAATAAGGGAGAATGTGGTGCCCCATTATTGTGTTCTTGGTTCACAGGGAAGTCTGGCTAGACCCTCAATGCTGCTAGAATGTGGTGCAAAGTAGAGTTACACAGTTCAGACAGACCATTATTAAAGAAGACATTAAAAGCTTGGCAGATAAGTTCTGGTGTAATAAAGAAAGTTACATCTAAGCCATAGATACTATTCTGTAACAGGAAGTTTCATAAAATAAAAATAGACCATCCTAAACAAGGGACATGAAGGTCAACTGTTTGGTATGGTAGTCGTATGTGGATGTGATTTTAATCTCTTTAGTTTCTACTCATCATCATATTGAGGCAGTGTATCAGTCTTGCATGGCTGTGTAACAAATTTCCCTGGCAACTCAGCAGTTTAAAGCAACAGACATTCATTGTATCTATCACATGGTTTCTGGGGATGAGGAGCTCTCAGGAGGTCACAGTTGCTGGCATGGGAGACACCTGGAGCTGACCATGCTGGAGGCTGTGCTTCTGAACTCACTCACGGGCTGAGAGCAGGCCTTTGTTCCCCACTGGCGTTGGCTAGAGATCTCTGTTTCTTGCCTGGGAGTCTCACCATGAGCATACAGCAACATGAACACAGACTTTGAGAGAAAGAGACCACACTGCCCTGTATGACCTGGCCTCTGAGTCACACACTGCCACCTCTGTCTTAGTCTAATATTAGAAAGAAGTCACACGCAGCTCACGCTCAGTGGGGGGACGGGACAGTAGAAGGGTGCTCTGCAGGGCTACAGGGAACCCTGAGAATCTGACGCTGTGGTGCATAGTATGTGGGTTTGTGCCCTTCCCAACTCATGTTGAGCTGGGATAGCCTTGTGAGGGTGCAGAGAAGAGGCACTTTGGAAGGTAGGATTGGGAGAGTTCTGCCCTCATGGCAGGATAAATGCTGAAGTCAGCCCCTCGACTCCTCTTTGCCCTTCTAGCTCTGCCAGGATACACTCTGCAAGATGTTCATCAACTGCTGGTGCCTTGAACCAGGACTTCCCAGATGCCCAGTGATGAGAAACAAATTTCAGTTCTTTATAAATTACCGAATCTCTGATAATGAACAGTGATACATAGCCAGCAATAGGATACGCTTTTGCTTTAAAAAATGTTAACTTTTGTCAATATTGCATTGAAATTTGTTCTTATTATAAAGATGAAATGGTCTTCATGGAGTCTTTATGTGTCTCCTTGAGTTTTAAAAATAACTCAATGTTAAAATTATTTGGGGGTTTTGTTGTTGTTGTTTTTGTTTAAATATCTTCTCTTGCGGAATAAATTTTAAGTTGAATATTTGAATTATCTTGAGATTTTTCAAACAAAATTAGCTACATTAGTAATTCTGTAAGCAAAATTTCAGGTCTAGAATAAATATGAGGAATAGATTCATAAAGACAAGAGGGTAAGAAATATTCTTAGGGAAGAACTCAATTTTAGCGATCCATGATAGCAATCTATGATAGCAGATGCAGGTGAAGAAGATTGGCAAAATACTCAATTTTTGTTTAATTTAGCAGAATAAAATGTAAAACATTGTTTAAAGACTATTTAACAGCCAGGCACAGTGATGCATGCTTGTAATCTCAGTATTTGGGAAGCTGAGACAGGAGGATTGCAGGTTCTAGGCCAGCTTCAGCAACTTAATGAGACCCTGTTGTAGAATAAAACAAGCCAGGCATGGTGGCCCAGGCTTGTAATCCTCAGTACTTGGGAGGCTGAGACAGGAGGATCACAGGTTCACAGCCAGCCTCAGCTACTTAGTGAGGTCCTCTACAACTTAGAGAGATGCTGTTTCAAAATAAAGAATAAAAATAGGGCTGGGGATATAACTCAGAGGTAGAATGCCCCTGGGTTCAATCCTGAGTTCCCAAAAAAAAAAAAAAAAAAAAAACAGAATAAAATATAAACGTTCTATGGGTGTAGCTTGGAAGTAGAATGCCTCTGGGCTCAATCCTCCAATCCTCACCATCAAAAAAATATTTAGCATACAGATTAAGATATCTAAGGAATTTTAAGCAGAAAACAGCTTCCTTATATTGTAGGTGAAGCTTGTTATTTTTAGTATTGACACCAGGAGCATTTAAAGCCACATAGCCAGTATTTGGGGCGACACTGGTAGGGCGCCTCCTGTGTCTCAGTTCAAGTAGACAGATGGAGAATTCGGATTCTGTGAAAAGAAGTGGAAAGTGAAGAATCTGGAGCAATTGTCGCTTTTAACTTCTTGGACTTGAGGTCTAAATCAGATGTCAGGCACAAACAGTACCATCCTATATAAATACACTGAGCATTTTTCACGAGAAAAATTAGAAATTGCATTCCTCAAAATATGTGAAAGGAGGGCAGAATAAATCTGGAGTGTCTTGGTTTATGAAAAACAAGAAATAAATATGAATGCAAAACCATCAGTTCTCTGTCAATAGTGTTCCTGCAAAAGATAAACCATGGGGGGCTCTGGATTAAATGATGTGTGAGTTTAATGATTGTTATAGGGAGAGACCCGCACAGGACACACACATTGAAGGCTCCTACACTCAGTTTGATGGTCTACTATCATCCTTCATTTTATTTCATACTTGGCTCTGCAAATTATGCAACCAATCCTGGTGTGGGGGCCCACTCCATACAGTGACATAATAAGGGCTGGGTTAATCTTCTCCTGCGGTTGGTTCTTCTTGTGCAGGTCTCTACCAGCTACTGCCCGTGTGCCTTGGGTCAAAGTCTTAACTTCTCTGTGCCTCCTAGTGCATTGTGGGTAGTGAGGGACTACTTCCTAGGATGCTCATAAACTGTCACAGAGGCAGCTCAGGGTCACCAGTGAGTGTCAGCAACCGTGGTCCTTGCTGCTGCTGTCACTATTGAGTTGTTGAGGAAAACAGATCCTGTCTGGGCTGCCAACAGCCCTGTCATCAACACACCTAACTCACCAGGTTGCATATGACAAGTGACGAAATCGATTAATCAAATATTGGAGGTCACTTTGTTCATTTTCAATGAAATGAGTAATGTGACCCACTGGTTAAATACTTCTAGACGAATCATAAACACACCCATTAATATTTAAGATAGTGAGGACTTTAAATTTCCCCTATCAGTGAATTTTACATAGGTGCTTCTTTTGTTCAAACAAATACAAACAATTAAATGGTTCAGTTATGGACTCTCTGGACTACGAGAAGCAATAAACCTGGGGTTTTGGGGGGAAGGGAGTGTTAGGAGGTGACAGAGGAGCACAGAGGGTAGAGTTGATCAAGAGCAAGAGGTGGTGTGGAGACTGAAGAGCCTTTTGTATCTTCTAGAAGGAATATTTTTTCAGGAAATCCATGGACCCCCATCCCATCCCATATTCCCATCTGAACCATCGTGGGTGGTCCTATTTCCTATGTCTCTGAATTCCAAGAAGATAAGATGCTCAAGAGAAATACTGCACATTTGTCTTCTATAAATACATAACTTGTCAAGGTGAAGGTTGGTAAAAATTAATGTAGTAATTAGATACACGATAAAACAATGGTAGGAAATTGTGGGTCTAATTTTTATATACAAGACACTCTAAATGTGTATTAACTGATGTGAATCATAATCTTAGCCCATTTGCACACCCCTAAATGATTCTTTCTTGGCAGAGAATAACAAAAACAGACAGCCGACCTACTGGAAATGTTGCATAAAATGAAATTGGAGGAGGGTCATGAGTCCCCCGAGTGACAGGTGTTATTAAAATCTAAAAGGACGTTATTGTTACAGCTGGGCAGGGAATTCTGAATATTGGCCTTGAAGGCCATTAATGCCATCTGTCTTGCCCTGTGTTTCTACTGATATTCAAGGAAATAGGAAAAGAAAAAAAAAAACTGCTACATATTCGAAATAAGGCAGAATGCTTAAACCGCTTATCTTAGAATATACATTTCCAATATGGCGCCATTTCTGAATTTCAAGCTCTGATTCTGCCGTATGATACCTTTCTGAATCAAGCCTTCCTCCATTCATTTTCCATCTTTCTAATATTTTCAAGCAGAAGCCTCATATCCAGAGACAGGAATTGCAGTCCCTTAGGTACTGAGTCTCTGTATCATTTGCATGTGAGTAGATGATTCACGTGATATTATGGTCTTGGAAAAAAAGTCCCCGAAAAATAGTTTCACTTCTTCCCATCAGGAATAAAGCCTGAGGTGAGTATTCCCGCAGAGTCTTCTTAGTTTAAAGCGTCTTCTCAGCAAAATCGTGTCTTCTGCTGTTATTTGCTCTCTTGTATCTCTCAAATTTGATCACATCCTTATGTCACTGGGGTGCACCAAATGTCGCAGAGTCTATCATCGTATCTACTTAGCATTCTCCAGCCTCATCGGTATGACAGAGGAAGGATTAGACCTCAGGGTAAGATGCTTCCTCAGTTATGGCTGAAGTCACACCAGATTTGCCTACTTCTCACTGCACACGGTATCTGTTTTGTAATCTAAAAGGTCTTTCACAGCAGGCCCCTCCTGACTGTGATCAGGATCTATTAACTGGAATTATCCAAGCTAAACATTGCCTTCTTATTTCCCAGGTGCCTTTTTAGCTCCTATTGTTCTGACTTAAATATTAGGTTCCTTTCGTCGATGGTGCTTTCAACACATTCCAAGTTGGGATCGGTTCAGAAATAACAAGAGGAATCACTGTTTGTCCTCATTTTCCAAGCCAAAAATAAAGATTCCTAGTAAATTCAGCTTAGTGTTAATTCCTGGGGGCCTCAGCTAGTATGTTATTCTAAAATCGGAACATCATACTTCTGCTGAATTTGTCAGTCTTTGGCTCTTGGGTACTAAGTAACTGTGAACTAATTTCATTTCTTTAGTCTTTCTTTTTACATAAAATGTGTTGCCCCTTGATGGGATATTTTGAGAAGAAGAATTTTG
>PVLC010023968.1:0-25134 GCA_004027655.1 Graphiurus murinus | reverse complement strand
GCTTGTAATCCCAGCATTCGGGAGGCTGAGACCGGAGGATCCGGGTTCGCGGCCAGCCTCAGCTACCTAGTGAGGCACTCCGCAACTTAGTGAGACTCGATTTCAAAATAAAGAATAAAAAATAGGGCTGGGGGTGTAGCTCGGAGGTAGAATGCCCCTGAGTTCAATCCCCAGTACCGCAAAAAAAAAAAAAAAAAAAAAATTCTCTTCTGTGTATAGTTTTGTACACATGTCAAACCACCCGAGACACTGCTGAAATCCACTCATGGACATAGACTAAGAACCCTTGCGCAATGGTGGCAAAGTGACCATGAGTGTCAGGTCTTTAATTTCTGGTAATATTTTTATTAGTAGTATAAAACAATAATTTTATCATACATAGAGGTTTTATGTTTTCTTTATCTTATATTTTTCTTCTCCTGTAATAAAAAATAAAGGCATTTAGAGTGAGACTTCCAGAATTTATTTTATAACCCATGGCTCAGATCACAGTCAGTTACCAAAGTGTTCTACGACCACATTGACACCAAGCAAGCCATTATTCCTAAGATTCACTAAGGTCAGCCAAACCCTGAGCCTATATAAGTCTCCATAATTTCCACTTTACCTCTGGCAGCCAACTACAAAGCAGAGGATAAAAATAGACCAAGCCTCATGCTTAAATACACTCCACAGAGCTTAATCAACAGCAGTGTTCAGAATCCAGAGAGAAGTTTCATTTAGTGGGGGGAAAAGTCATTTCATTTTGAATAAACTTAAATAAGCCTAAAGGAATTAGAAAGACTTTGAAGTGTTCAAAGAATATTATTTGCACCTGTTAGTTCAAAGTCTAAAAACAGAAAGACTGAAATACTCCAGGATGAGGTTGGCCTTCTTTGTCTTTCATACTGCATGATACAGGACAGAAGGCAGCCTTGGCATTGTCTTCCCCGCCCTTCTTTCTAGCTCAACGCTTTCCTACCAAGATTGAGTTGTTCAACCAGAGCAAGCCATTAGTAAACACTTACCTTTGTAAGTATCCACATAGCAGAAAAGCACAAAATATGATGTTGAACATGGAAAATGGTTGCAGTTCCATTTCCTACAGTTTATTAGCTAAGGCTTTTTAGAACTAAAATGGCTAAGTCTTTCAAAGATTATATAGAGCAATGTTTTCTGAATAAAATACACTCAAGAGTTCAATTGCTAATGTTTGATGTATTAGGTAATGAATAAATATGAATATTACTCATATGGTAAAATGAAAGTTATAAAATTAAAATAATTTTAACAAAATCTATCAATAGAGCTGAAGAAGTAAAGATTATTAAAAATACAAATTTATAGTTGGGTGTGGTCTGCATGCTTGTAATCCCAGTACTTGGGAGGCTGAGACAGGAGGATTGCAGGTTCACGGCCAGTCTCAGCTACTGAGTGAGGCCCTCCGCAACTTAGTGAGACCCTGTTTGAAACATGCAATAAAAAAATAGGCTAGGAGTGTAGCTCAGAGGTAGAATGCCCCTGGGTTCAGTCCCCAGTACTGTGCATGCACACACACACACACACACACACACACACACACACAATGTATAAAATTCTGAAGATCATTCTACATTGGAGAAATGAAATAAGTATATAAAAAGCTGTGCTAAAAACTGCATGATAATGAAAATATCCATTTTCTATAGAGCTGGCACAGTCGGTCCAAGAAAATGGATATTGAAAATGTAACCCTCCTCTATTACAAGACAGCTGCTCTCTTAAATGAGGTCCTTGAAAATATCTGTGGAACATTTTTCAGAACGAAGTGATGCTATCAAGCACATGGTGTTAATTCCTCCCAACTTTTCTTTGGAAAGCAATTCATTGGAAGCAAGTGCTAAAAGACATGAATTCACCTTAGCAACACAATTTCCATATTTGCAGCCAACACTAGATCCTTACGAATATCCCATGGCAGACTATGACCTATGAAAGTGAGATTGCGAAATGACCCTGTTCCATTTTAAATGGAATTCCAGAATGTTGCCATCACACATTCCAGGTAAACCCCAGCAGACTCGCTCTGTTACTGAGCCTAGCTAGCATAAGCTCCCAGGAGGTCACTGTCACCGACAAATGACAGCTGTAAGTGGGGCATGGTGGCACACACTTGTAATCTCAGTACTTGGGAGACTGAGACAGGAGGATCACAGGTTCGAGGCCAACCTCAGGAGGATCTGGGTTCGAGGACAGCCTCAGTTGCTCAGTGAGGCCTGCCACAACTTAGTGAGACCCTGTTTCAAAATAAAGAGTAAAAAATAGGTCTGGGGGTGTAGCTCGGAGGTAGAATGACCCTGGGTTCAATCCCCAGTACTGAAAAAGGGGGGGGGGGCTTGGGGTGTAGTTTGGAGGTAGAATTCCCCTGTGTTTAATCCCCAGTATCACAAACAAACAAACAAACAAATAAATAAATATAGTGGCAGCTGTAGGTCAGTTGCTGCTCAAACTCGACAGGAATTTAGGCATTTCTGCCTTCGGAAACCTTCTTGTTGTTTGTCTATTCACACAACCACTCTATTATTTCCTCAATAACTTCAGATGCCCAGAGATAACAATTTTTCCAGTCGCCCTTCCAGATACTTTGTGGATTTCAATTTTAGAAGAATTAAAATTATATTACTTACAGAAAAAAAAAAAAAAAAAGTCCCTGTGCCAGATGCCTCGGAGAAGAGGATCAGAAGCAACAGGTAGTTATTGATCACATAGCCCAGAACCATCTACAATTTGACGATCAGCAAGTCTCTGACAGACTTTTAATAAAAATCACATGTACCTTACAGGTGTTTTTTAGTCCCATGTAATATTTCATTCTGAGTATTGAGAAAATGAAAAGTGCCTTGGACTGAGGAAGCAACTGTCAGCCCAACACTCCTCAGGGGGGGCCTGGTAAAGACACAGGCACCCTGACGGCAAAGTTCAAGAAAGCGCATCTCTCCCAGGGAGGCTGCGGCACAGGGTCATGGAACTCCTCGGAGCAGCTACAGATTCACGGTGCAACTTTCTTCTCTGATCGCAAAGTCTGCCGGTGAATTAGAATTCACTGTTTGGAATTATACCAGCAAGAATTACAGACTTCACTCTTGCCTAAAGGATCTCAGTGGCTTGTTGGCCCAGAAAAGCAGTCTTGACTCCCATCCCAGGCCGGGGCTTCAACTGAGCGTTTCTAGATGCAACAGCCCATGTTTGTCTTAACTTCAATGTTTCCAAAGAAATGAGGCCCTGGGTTTGCTTTGCAGACCAGACCTGCACCTAAAGACCAGTCTTCCTAGAACCTTAAAATAACTCTTTCTTCTTGTCTAGAATATAGATTCCTTTGTCGCACTAATGAAGATCTAATTCTGTTGCATTACAGGTTTTTTTCCTATTGTTCTTAGACTAACTGAGATAAAGCCTTTTTTTTTGGATGTGTGTGGGGTGGGAGGGAAGGGTCCTGGGGACTGAACCCAGAGGTAGTCTAACTCCAAGCTACACCCTCAGCCCTTTTTTTTTTTTTTTTTGAGGTACCAAGGATTGAACCCAGGGGCATTCTACCTCCGGACTATGCCCCAAGTCCCATTTTTTATTCTTTATTTTGACACAGGGTCTCACTAAATTGCAGAGGGCCTCACTAAGTAGCTGAGGCTGGCCACGAACCCGGATCCTCTGGTCTCAGCCTCCCAAGTACTGGGATTACAACCGTGCGCCACCACACCCGGATCCCTTTTTTTATTTTTGTTTTGAAACAGGGTCTCACTAGGTTGCTGAGAATCTCACTAAGTTGCTGAGGCTGGTTTCAAACCTGTGATTCTCCTGACTCAGTCTTCCAAGTACTGGCATTACAGATGTTTGCTACCAAGTCTGGCTAAAGCCATGTTTTTATTTTTTGTTTTGTTTTGTTTTTGTTTTTGTTTTTTAATAAAATGCTCCAGCTAAAGAAAATATCTGCTGCTTGAATAACAGCTCATAATTTTGAGAATTGGCTTTCAGATATTGAAAAGATAGAATTCAACTCTGCATAGTTTAGTCCCTTGTGACCTGCAAATTTTAACTTCTATACTGGCTTCTCATCTAAGCAGAAACATCATGAGCGCCAGGAAACCTGCTGTGGGTGTTGTAATGATATTTTCTGGCTCTGCTTGCTGCTAAAGTAACCTGTGGGAAAAATGTCCCTGCCTCTAGCAGCCTGACAGCCGGCAAATGGAGGAAGACTCACCAGTGTGTCCACGACGCGCTTTGTGAATCTCAGAAGCAATAAGGGAAATAGGTAGAGACGCAGGTCTCTCTCCACACCTGGTTTTAATGGAGGGCTGCCATATTTAAGGAGAAAGGAAAAGTAACCTGGGAGGACTGTTCAGAACACACGCCTCTTCCCTAAAGCGGGAAGGCGGCTTGCCACGTACCCGTGGGAGTAGCCGTAATCGTAGTCAGAGGCTGCCTTCCGACTGACTTCCGAGCCGAGGGAGTACTGCGTGGTTCCCAGGCTGTAGGCCTGAGAGGCCCGCTGCTGCTGCTGCTGCTGCTGCTGCTGCTGCTGGGAGGAGGTGGACTCCAGGCGAAAGGCCGCGGATTCCTGGCGGTGCGCGGCAGAGGAGCGGCTGCTGTAGGCTGTGGAGCCGTGGGTGTAGATGGCCGATCGCCTCTTCTCCTGCTGGTACTGGCTCATGGTGGTGCGGAGGTCCCTGTCGCGGTAGCTGAGATCATAGTGCTGGTGGGACTTCTGATAAAAAGGCAAAGACATCCTGTGCCCTTGAGAGGAACCGCCAACCTACGAAAAGACGACAATTTTGAGTGAACTAGTAAGGAAAACCTTCCACAGTCATCTAAACTAATGTGTGAGAATTCATGTGTTTATCTTCCCCAAGAGTCAGTGGAGCCGGGCATGGTGGTGCACCCCTGTAATCCCAGTAGTTGGGAGGCTGAGACAGGAACATCTCGGGTTCAAGGCCAGCCTCAGCATCTTAGTGAGGCACTCATCAAGTTAGCAAGACTCTGTTTCAAAACAAAATGTGAAAAAGGGCTGGGGGTGTAGCTAGGAGATAGAATGCCTCTGGGTTCAATTCCCAGCACTAAAAAAATAAAGTGAACAAAACAAACAAAATCTCTATTCTAAAAACCTAGTTTAAAAAAGCTGTATATTCTATTATAGGAGATGGATGACAGTGAAAGTTAGTAAGTATAGGTATATAAAGCAGGAAAGAGGGATGGTGCAGTTTAAAATGGCTTCACTGAGGGATGGCTTTGTGGGAAGTGGCATCTGAGCAGGAGCCCGTCTGGGAGAGGGCACGAGGAAGAGCATTGCGCGTCGTGCTCCACGCACAGCCAATGGGCCAATGGGCTTCAGGGGACAGGGGAGGAGGGAGAGAGAGAGGAAGTCAGAGGGCTGCGGGGCACAGGCAGGGGAAGGGCAGATAGCGTGGGGTCCTATCGGAGACACCAAGGACTGGCTTTTATTCTAAAAGAGCTGAGAAGCCATCGGAAGGCTCGGAGCTGATGATCTCTCTTGCTGGAATGGACAGCTGGGGGCCCAGAGGGAAAGCCAGAAGATCATTTAGAAGGCTATTATGGGCTGAGTCACACCCCTTCAAAACTCATCTGCTTAAGTTCTAACCATCAGTACCTCAGAATGTACTCTATTTGGAGATAGAGTCCTTAAAGAGGAAATTGAGTTAAAATTATGCCGTTGGGGTGGTGCCCAACCCAATGTGACCGTGTCCCTGACTCATATCTGCATATAACAAGGACCAAATGGAGACACAGGAAGAGGCCAGCCACGAGCCACGGAGAGGCCTCGGAAAAACCAACCCCGATAATACCCTGGTCTTGGATTTCTAACCTCCGGAATTGTAAGAAGACCCACTTATGTGTTGCATTTTGTTCTGGTGGCCCGAGCAAACAAACACAGAGGTGGCTGCAATGTCTAGGTGAGATGTAGTCTGACTGTGCGCAGGTTTTGAAGGTTAAACCAACAGCATTTGCTGAAGGCGCTGAGTTAGAATGCGAAGGAAAGAGAGATGATGCCACTTTGGGGCCTGAGTAACCAACCGGGAGACCGTCGGTGCTGTTTACTGAGAAGCCAGCATGGTTTGGGGCTGGGAGAGGAGAGTGACCTGAGACACTCTTCGCTTGTGATGCCAGCTAAGCCTCCAAGTGGAGGTGGCAGGGGGGACGCTGGGTATGTGACTTGGGAGAACAGGATGGAGGACTCCATCTGGGAGTGAACAGCTGATAGGTGGTACTGAAAGTCAAAAAAGCAGAGGAGAGTGATTCTGAATGGTGAAGCAAGTGCTAGGACTGAGCCCTCGAGTTACCATAATGTTATACAAGAGCTCTGTTGAGCCTCATAAACACTTCAAAAAGGAATAGTTTCAAAGGAGAAAAAGTATTTGCTCTGTCAGGAATATGAAGGCCTCCAGTCTTCCTACATAAAGAAGTGAGAGCCATTCCTTAGTGCGGCGGTTAGTGAACTTGAGCTGACAGTTCTACTGACAGTTAGTGAAGTTTGCTTAGCACTGGTGGGGCCACTTCACGTTGCAATAGCTTTCTTGAATAATCTGTTCTCTGACAGACAGCACCACGTGGATAACCTAGGATGAAGTAACAGTTTTACAGATGCCCCCTCTCCAGTTTGTAAATGCTTTTTGCACGTTCTGAAATGTTATTTTTAAATCTTATGAGAAATTTTAGTTTTAAAAGAACCAGATTTTTCCCAAACCTTGTTTTTTAAAAAAATCCTAAGGAATGAGTCCTTCCAAAATGGCCATATTTTTATCATGTTTAAAACTACTTTTTATTTAAACTATTTAAAAAGTCAGTATGTATTCCCTAGAGAAGAAAATCCAGCAAACTTCACCCCAGAAATATTTATCTTAGGCCTCATGGAAGATATCAGTCTACTTGGCATTTCCTAAGAGGAAAAAAATAGCTACTAGCAAGCAACTCTGTTTCAACCCTTAAATAGATTGCTTTTTTTTCTGTCATTAAGTATCTAGAATAATTATAATGCATAATGAATAATTATTGGATGAATTTTGATAACACAAAAGGGTTGGAATGTATTAATGTAGAATTACATGAGGTAGTTATAAAGAAATAGATAAGTTTCTATAATGGTACTTAACACAGTCACATGGCAAATGCTATTTGAATGATTTTCAAATAAATAATAAAGGATTTTCCACTCTATTAGGTTATAAGCTAAAGTCACTACCCAAATTATTTGAGACACTATAATTTTCACAAAATAAATTCTTTAAATATCTTATTCCAATTCTATTTCCCGCTTTATTTTTATTTCCCCCAAATATATTTATCTTTAATAATAGTTAATATCCCATGCACATAGGTCACGTATCATAAGTAAACAGGGGTTTGACTTCAAGTCAACAGAGCTAGTTGACCTCTGGAACAAACTGGAACGAAGGTATAACTTCCTCCACTTCATCAAGTAAGCAAGGATTATCCCCAACACATGACAGCTAGAGTTTGTTGGGAAGAAAGATGGTTTTCTTGTCTTCTGTTTCTTTAAAACCTAAATTTTCTTTCTGAAAATAACTTGTGAATTTAGGAAGAAATACAGACTTCTTAGGAATGATCTGCACTTTTGTACAGGTATTAGAGGCCAGAAGCTGAAGGAAAATTATTCACAGAAGTTGTTAACCTCAGGGTCATTTCGTGGGGATCTAGGCTGCCTCTGAAATCCTACACAACAGTTTTCAAGTTAGGGATATCAGGATGCATTCCCACATTCATCACTTTGCACTGTCAGAAAAAAAAAAAAAAATCACTGCATCATAAACTAGTGACTTTAGAATGAATTTGTCTCCTTTTGGCCTAATTTGTAATCAGGGAGTATTGTAGACATAAGAGGAAAGAAAACACAGGATTTCCTGCCCCTTGTCCATTCCAGATTTCAACCCAACTTGGAAAGAATACACTTACACTTTCAGTTGAACTGAGACAAATACGATCTTAGAGTTCTAAGAATGGCAGCTTAATCTAACAAGAGTATGGTGATCTGAGAAAATAGCTCTGCCAGCCCACCAGGCACCCTCCTGCTGTGATTTCCCTTTCAGGAGCGCACTTTACTATTTCTCTGCTATTCCGTCATGTCTGTGAGAAAACTGCTGAGCTGAGGAAGCGAGAAGGAAGCCACACGCTGCAGTGTGGAGCACACAAACTCTCACGTGCATTTCTCTGCCTCAGTGTCACACTTACCGGTTTCCAAAGGAGTGATAGTGGTGGAAGTGTTCCCACGCTGCCCAGTTGCTGGCTGAGAGGGTGAAAACCCCAGCAAGGCTGAATCCAGGGAAAAGTTAAGAGGTGGGGCTGAAGACCAGACCCTGGGGGCCGGTTCAAAAATAATGCATGTGGTCAGGCAGCAGAATGTCAGGGCCTCCCAGCCAGCCTTTTATGGCCAAGCAAGCAGATAAATATAGCAGCAAATGGGGAGGGGAGGCCCGAAGCTGGAGGAGGAGAGGCAGCGGCAGGTAGCTGCCTCCGTAATGCGGCTACACTAATGCTGAGGATGGGTCTGCTCTGATCAAACCACACGTAGGATTTCTACTGGGCTATAAGAGCTATGTTCCACATCACTTTATCACCGCTGTTTCAAAGTGTCATGGAAAGAGTGGTTTGTGTTGAAAGCTAAAAATAGGTGTAGTAATCTGATTCTCAAAATGGACTTCATGGAATTTTAATGCCAAGATATGATTCTGGGCGTGCTGTTAACGACACATGTGCGATACATCTGAAAGAAGGAACTCGAGGCTAACCAGAGGCACGAGGGTGGTGGCCGCTTGACCTCACAGTTCAGTCACCATTTGTCTCATTTCAGGGAAATTGACAAAGTCAGTCACAGCTCTTCTGAACATGTGAGTCCCTGCTCACTAATTAAAGCCTTTTGAGAAGATCTTCATGTGTTTTATCTTTCCTAAGCACAGAGTAGGGTCAGGCTAACTACCAAGGGTCTTTGTTTTCTGGATGGTATAACCAAGAGGAGCTAAACCTGGTGGTTGGAGCCTGCACCGTGGGCTCAACCAGATCCAGATTCCAGTCCACTGATGGCTCCTCCTGGCCCTATAACCTCAAGCGATTTATTTCTCCCTGCCAAGCTTCAGTTTCTTTCTCTGTACAATGGGGGTAACGGTATCCAAGTTATAGGATTGCTATGGAGATTAAATGTGATAATGTAGATAAAGCACTTAACCCATTGACTGCCACAGAATACTCCATAAATGTCGACTATTATTATTGATAGTAATAATATACAAATTCATGGTCCAGATAGTGCGCAGGTTGATATTCTGATATATTGGCCTGCGTTCTTCTTCTTCTTTTTTTTTTTTTTTTTTTTTTGTGGTATTGAGGATTGAACTCAGGGGCATTCTACCTCTGAGCTATACCCCCAGCCCTATTTTTTATTCTTTATTTTGAAACAGGGTCTCACTAAGTTGCAGAGGGCCTCACTAGGTAGCTGAGGCTGGCCGTGAACCCGGATCCTCCAGTCTCAGCCTCCCAAAATGCTGGGATTACAAGTGTGCGCCACCATGCCCAGCTTGGCCTGTGTTCTGATAATCGATTATATAGACTGAATATAGATCACTTATATCACTTATATCAATCAAAATCTTAGATAGCCTCAAATATTGTAATATACATTATAATTATTTTCTTTTCAAAAATTTCTTTAGCCAGGCGTGGTGGCGCACATTTGTAATCCCAGTACTTGGGAGGGAGGCTGAGATAGGAGGACTGCAGGTTTGCAGCCAGCCTCAGCTACTTAGTGAGGCCCTCTGCAAGTGAGCAAGACCCTGTTTCAAAATAAAAAATAAAATAGGGCTGGGGGCATAGCTCAGAGGTAGAACACCCCTGAGTTCAATCCCCAGTACCATGAAAATAAATAAATAACAATTTCTTTATTTTTAATTCAAACAATTTATTTTAACCAATACATAAAAACATAAAAATTTAGCATAGTAATATGGTACCATGAGATGTTTAAATACCTGTATACACTTCATAATGCTTAAATCAAAGTAAACATACTTAGACACTCATCATCTTCTTTATGGTGAAAACATCCTAAACCCTTTTTCTTAGCTCTTTGAATTGTACAGTCGTCCCAGGCACAGCCCGGTTGTGCCGGGGCAGTGGGGTAGGTGGCAGACAGACCAGAAGCCCAGAGACAGCAAGGGGGACGCGTGGTTCGCTGGGGAAAGCTCACAAGAGGTCAATGGCGACAGGTGACAGGTGACCACACATACACACATTGTGCCTCCTCTCCCTCAGTGTTCTGGATGAGTGGCACATCCTTTCCGCGGCGCCCTCGGTCCCCTGCCTGCTCCCAGAAGAGGCGAGTTTCCGGTGTTAGGCTGCAGATGCAGTGACGTCACCAGCACCCGCTCGCTTAGCTTGATTGTGTGAGCAGCATCCCGAGGAGCCAGTGTCCTGGCACGCGTCCAAGAAAGTAGCTTTCTATGGCTAACGCTAGCTTGTCCATGCTTCCCGACATGTCCAAGACAAAGCCAGCATCTTTCAAGGTAATCGTATGTGGACTTTCCAGCCCAGCCTTGCAATTGTTACTTTGACTTGGCTAGGCTTTGGGGAACAGAAAGGGGCATTCAGAAACATGGCTTTTTCCTGCCGCCCTTTTCTTTAGTGACAATAGCACTATCTATTAGTCATCCTCTGTGCACCAGCACATCAGAAGTTCTTACTGCTGTCGAGCTGTAACTTGGTACCTATGGAGCAACCTCTCCCCATCCCCCCTCGACTTTCTCCAGCCTCTGCAACACCCTCCTACTTTTTTTTTTTTTTTTTTTTTTTTGTGGTACTGGGGATTGAACCGAAGGGCATTCTACCTCCAAGCTACACCCCCAGCCCTATTTTCTTTCTTTCTTTCCTTCTTTCTTTCTTTCTTTCTTTCCTTCTTTCTTTCTTTCTTTCTTTCTTTCTTTGCGGTACTGGGGATTGAACTCAGGAGCATTCTACCTCTGAGCTATACCCCCAGCCCTATTTTTTATTCTTTATTTTGAAACCGAGTCTCACTAAGTTGGGGAGGGCCTCACTAGGTAGCTGAGGCTGGCCACGAACCCGGATCCTCCAGTCTCAGCCTCCCAAATGCTGGGATTACAAGCGTGTGCCACCACGCCCGGCTTCTATTTTTTATTGTTTATTTTGAAACAGGGTCTCACTAAGTTGTGGAGTGCCTCACTAAGTAGCTGAGGCTGGCCGCGAACCTGGATCCTCCAGTCTCAGCCTCCCAAGCGTGTGCCACCACGCCTGGCTCCATCCTACTTTCAACTTCTATGAGATCAACTTTTTAGATTCCACCTAGGAATGAGATCCTGTGGTACTTGTCTTTCCGAGCCTGGCTTATTTCACTTAGCATAGCGATGTCTAGTTCCATCCGTGCTGTCACAACAGTATTCCACTGTGTGTATGGACCGCGTTTTCTTCACCCACTCATCACCTGATGGACACTTTGGCTGTTGCCACTTCTTGGCTACTGTGAATAGTGCTGCAATGAACGTGGGAATGCAGGAGCTGAGTCTACATACTGATTTTTTTTTCCCTTTGGCTCTATACCCAATAGTGGGACTGCTGAATCATATGATAGTTTTATTTTTAATTTTTTGAGAAACCACCATACTGTTTTCCATAATGGCTATAGTAATTTACATTCCCACCAACAGCATGCAAGTGTTTCTTTTTCTTCAATCCTTGCCAGCACTTACTATCTTTAATCTTTTTGATAACAGCCATTCTTGCTTGGGTGATAACCACATTTTCTTGATGATAACCACAATAACACTGTTGAGAATTTATCAACTGCCAGACAGGATAGGTACTTTATATGCATGATTCCAGTGAATTCTCGTGATACTGCAAGGGAGGTGTCATTAGCTCCAGTTTATAGCTGAGGGAACAGAGGCTTTCAGAGGTGAAGTCACAGCCAGGTATGGTGGCACATGCCTATAACCCCAGTACTTGGGAGGCTGAGACAGGAGGATTGCAGGTTCAAAGCTAGCCTTAGCAACTTAGGTAAGACCCTGTTTCAAAATAAAAAGGGCTGGGGGTGGGTAGCTTGGAGGTAGAATGACCTTGGGTTTCATCCCTAGTACCAAACAAAACAAAACAAAACAAAACAAAAAAGAGGTGAGGTTATTTGCTAAGATCACACAGCTTGAGGATGACACACATACAATTCATTCAGAGATATCTGAATTCCAAAGTCTATGCCCTTGTCATGCATTGCTGTATCTAGTGAGGCTTTGTTGATAAGAACCTAGATATTTTGAAATGGTCATTCGAGTGCAATATAGGTCTCCACTCATAACAGAGGGTCAGTTTCTGAGCTACCAAAAATATGTGAAAGAATCTATTCCACTTAGTTCCCCATCCAGTTTCCTGGTAAAATTCAACCTGGCATTTCTTCATCTACGTACTCCTCCCGTTAGTGTGCACATGAACATTTTAGCTGTTTGGAATCCACTTGTTTTTTTAAACATCCAAAACAGAACACAGTAACACAGTGACTCTTCTCAAGTTTTATCTCAAGCCACTGAAATAGTTCCTGGTGAGCCATGGTGAGAGATGCTTTAAATCTTAAAGTGGGAAAGAGAAAAAACCCAAATAAGAGATGAAAATCATCATAGTACGAGCTAATATCTACAAATGTTTGCTAGATGTTTACTAGGTGTTTGAGCATCATACACATGTAGAAATGTTTTATGGATTAACAAATTGATATTTAGAGAGATTAGTATTCTTTAAGTCACACAAATAGAATGTGATAGAAGACTCAAGTCTGTCACACACAGAGGCCACCATCCGGTGTATCACACTGTGCTGCCTCTCAACCACTGGACTCTGTGTGTGGTTGTGTGCATGGGAAGAGAGAACAGTGTCAACAACACTGTCCCTTAGAAGGAAGAACTGTTAGATCAAAATGAACTGGCTGCATGTGTCAATACATTGAAATATTTACTGCATTTTGATCCCCATTAAGAATGCAAAATAAGCTGGGCATGGTGGCACACGCTTGTAATCCCAGTATTTGAGAGACTGACACGGGAGGATCATAGGTTCACGGCCTCAGCTACTTGGTAAGGCCTTCCCCAACTTAGTGAGACCCTGTTTCAAAATAAAGAATAAAAAATAGGGCTGGAACCAGGCATGGTGGCACACACTTGTAATCTTAGTACTTGGGAGGCTGAGACTGGAGGATTCGGGTTTGTGGCCCGCCTCAGCTACCTAGTGAGGCACTCCACAACTTAGTGAGACCCTGTTTCAAAAGAAAGAATAAAAAAATAGGACTGGAGATGTAGCTTGGAGGTAGAATGCCCCTGGGTTCCATTCCCAGTACTGCAAAAAAAAAAAAGAAAAAAAGAAATAGGGCTGGGGTATAGCTTGGAGGTAGAATGCCCCTGGGTTCAATCCCTAGTACTGTAAAAAAAAAAAAAAATTTAAAAAGCAAAATTAAAAATGTCCACCCATGCTGTAGAAAACTAAGATATTATCACTTATTCATTGACATTCAGGAGCCTAGTAAAAGCCAGAGTTTATTCCAAACAAATATACAATAACACTGGACAAAAGAAGTTGCGCTAGACCTAGCGTACGGTCCTAAGTGATCTTTCTGCTGTAGAATCATCTGGATTCAGTCTTCCCCAACAGCATGTTTATCCATAATACAACTATCCAGATAATAAATTACACACAGTGATGTATTAGGTAATAAAACCAAAGTTAAAAAAGAAAATTTAGTTAGGCTCATTCAGATAAACAGTGGTGATTTCACCAGAGTTCCCTTATAGAAATGTACTCATTCTGTTAATTACTCTGATTTACAGATATGTAATTATTCTGAAAACTTAATGGAGTGCCAATCACCTATAAATTTCAAATGTCCCAGGAAATCATCTAATGCAAAAATAATTTTATTTAGCTGGGCGTGGTGATGCATGGTTGTAATCCCAGCATTTGGGAGGCTGAGACCGGAGGATCCGAGTTCAAGGCCAGCCTCAGCTACTTAGTGAGGCACTCCGCAACTTAGTGAGACTTGGTTTCAAAATAAAGAATAAAAAATAGGGCTGGGGGTACAGCTCGAAGGTAGAATGCCCCTGAGTTCAATCCCCAGTACCGCAAAAAAAAAAAAAAAAAAAAAAAGATAGGAATCAAAGGGCCAAACCAGTGCTATCACCCACTGCCCACCTGTTATGCAAAGCACCATTAGGTAGAGGGAAGCAAGAGCGGCTGACACAGGCCCTGCCCCGTCATCAAGGAATTCCAAATACTAAGCAGTATTCCTCCAATACAGATGCTTTCAACAGAAAGTGATACTTGGGAGGCTGAGACCGGAGGATCCCGGTTTGCGGCCAGCCTCAGCTACTTAGTGAGGCCCTCTGCAACTTAGTGAGATCCTGTTTCAAAATAAAGAATTTAAAAAAAATAGGGCTGGGGGTATAGCTCAGAGGTAGAATGCCCCTGGTTCCATCCCCAGTACCGAAAAAAAAAAAAAAAAAAAATTATTCAGTGGCCATTTTTGGTACTGGGGATTGAACCCAGGGGCATTCTCCCTCTAAGATACACTTCCAGCCCTATTCTATTTTTATTTTGAAACAGGGTCTCACTAGGTCAATGGGAGTCTTACTACATGCTAAGGCTGTCCTCAAACCTGTGATCCTTCTGTCTTAGCCTCCCAAGTACTGGGATTACAAGTGTGTGCTACCATGCCTGGCCCAGGGAGCTTTTTTGAAAGGTATAAAATTGTTGTATCCTACTACGTTGCGTGTGTGTATGTGTGTACTGGGGGCTGGGGGGCAGGCATCTAGTCCTGTTGTTCACCCAGTGACTTTTTTTTTTTTTTTTTGCGATACTGGAGCTTGAACTCAGGGGCATTCTACCTCCAAGCTACACCCCCTACACTCCCAACCCTATTTTTTATTCTTTATTTTGAAACAGGGTCTCACTAAGTTGTGGAGTGCCTCACTAGGTAGCTGAGACTGACAGCGAACCCAGATCCTCCGGTCTCAGCCTCCCAAATGCTGGGATTACAAGCGTGCGCCACCACGCCCAGCTTACCGAGTGACTTTAAGAAGTCATTTGACCTCTCTGAAACTCCATTTTCTCAACTATGAAATGATGTATCAGGGTTAGATGATCTCTAAGGTGATTTCCAGCTCTAATGTCCTGTGCTATCAATCCAAAAAGCTTCTGTTCTAGACTTTCCTTGCTCATTAGCTGATGAACAACATCCTATGTGGAGTAATTGGGGGGCTGGGGATGAGGAGGTAAAATTAATCTTTCTTGCTCCAAAAAGTCTGCTTGTAGTTGATAACTCATATCTGAAATAAATGCTTCCCAAGAGTGTCATTTTATGACTTTGATCCCACCTATCCTGAAAATAATCCAGAACTTTGTAATAGCATGTTGCCATTTCTTTAAGTCTGCAAGTTATGTGTAAGGGAAAGAAAGTGAAGCAAGGAGGAGGTGAAGGTAGGAAAAGGGTGGAGGACAGGGCCTCGGACTCCTATCAGAAGCCAGGTTCCACCTAGCTATTAAATGAGCTAGATCTAAACTAGATCAACTAGATCTAGATGGAAGTTAGAGCCGGCGCTAATGTTGGCTGTAGCTGGGTGTTGGCAGAATGAAGCCAACACAGACACTGTCTTGCATTAGGCCTACAGGCTTTGAGGGGCCCGTTGCGTTCCTGCTCCAATTAGGGACGGGGGAGAATTCCTGGGCCAATGGTCCTGGAAGAAGACTTGCCCATCTTGATCCCTTCTCTCCTCAATTCCCTTCTTCATCACAAGAACCTTCACTTTGCCTTTCCAGACCCTCTTACCCTGTTTTGAGAAGAAAGGGGGGAAGCCCTAGGTTGTTATGGTGCACCTGCCCTATGATTGTTGGATAACTGGGCAGACACTGTCTAAACCACTTCCCAACAAGCAGAAAAGGAGTGGGCAGCACGGCCCTTGCCGAAGCTCCTGCTGACGTAGAGGTGAGGTGTGACCTTGCCCTCCTCCGGTGCCCCAGACCCCTGAACCACGGCTTGATGCCCCTCTTCCTGGACTCTGCCTTCTGGAGGTGAGGGAGGAAAGAACTCAGTACGAATGAGCAGCATACTAAAGGTCAGGCATGTCCAAAGTCCCGGCTGAGCCTTAACCACCTGTAATACAGCCCAAGATGCCAGGCATGGTGGTACATGCCTGTAATCCCAGCTACTTGGGAGGCTGAGGCAGGAGGATTGCAAGTTCAGAGTAGCCTGGGAAGCTGGGCACTGTGGTGCACACCTGTAATCCCAGTACTTGGGAGGCTGAGACAGGAAGATAAAAGGTTCAAGGACAGCCTCAGCAGGCAGTGAGATTCTCATCAATCTAGTGAGACTCTGTTTAAAAATAAAATTAGGTGGGGGATATAGCTCAGAGGTAGAGTGCTCTTGGGTTCAATCCCAAGTACCTCACACACAAAGTAGCCTGGGAAACTTACTGCCAGTGTCTCAAAATAAAATTTTCTTTTTAAAGCTGGGGATGTAGTTCAGTGGTAGAGAATTTGGAATATGTAAAGTACTGGGGATTCAATCTGTAGTAGCAGGAAAAAAATATATCCCCGAAGATAATGAGAAGTTGACCACGGTTGTTAGAGTCTTGATCCAAGCCCTGCTCTCACCATCCCCTTCCTGACCAGTACCCTGGTGAATGAAGAGTTGTCTGTGTTGTACATCATGGCTGAGGACAAAGAACAGCTCAAGCCAATCGATTTGTTTTTACCTTCCTACGGTCTGCCAGGATCTTGTTTGACTTGGACTGAAATATTGCCCTGTCATTATTTATCAGTGCTTATCAGTAAGCAATGACTGAATTTCCAGAAATGTGATATAATTTCAAAATCTTGCATTTTAGAAGGTGGCTCCATCACTGTTTTCATGCAATGGCCTCAGCAGCTAGAACTAATACCAAACTAGATACTTGGGAGACAGAAACAGAAAGATTACAGGTTCGCAGCCAGCCTCAGCTGCTTAGTGAGGCCCTCTGCAACTCAGTGAGACCCTGTTTCAAAATAAAGAATAAAAAATAGGGCTGAGCCGGGCGTGGTGGCGCACGCTTGTAATCCCAGCATTTGGGAGGCTGAGACCAGAGGATCCGGGTTCGAGGCTAGCCTCAGCTATCTAGTGAGGCACTCTGCAACTTAGTGAGACTCGGTTTCAAAATAAAGAATAAAAAATAGGGCTGGGGGTATAGCTTGGAGGTAGAATGCCCCTGAGTTCAATCCCCAGTACTGAAAAAAAAAAAAAAAAAAAAAAAAAAATAGGGCTGGAGGTATAGTTTGGAGGTAGAATGCTCCTGGGTTCAATCCCCAGTACCACACACACACACACACACACACAAAATAGGACTGGGGGTGTAGCTCAGTGGTAGAATGCCCCCTAGGTTCAATCCCCAGCCCCACAAGCATGCAAACAACTAAACAAACAAAAAACACTACAACCGGCCGGGTACGGTGGCGCACGCTTATAATCCCAGCATTTGGGGGGCTGAGACTGGAGGATCCGGGTTCACGGCCAACCTCAGCTGCTTAGTGAGGCCTTCCGAAACTTAGTGAGACCCTGTTTCAAAATAAAGAACAAAAAATAGGGCTGGGGGTGTAGCTTGGAGGTAGAATGCCCCTGAGTTCAATGTTCAATCCCCAGTACCACCAAAAAAAAAAAAAAAAAAAAAAAAAAAAAAAAAAAAAAAAAAAAAAAAAAAAAAAGAAAAGAAAGAAAGAAAAAGAAAAGAAAACAAGACTCCAAAGTTTCTGTTTCACATGCTGATAAAAGTTCTGATGATAGTGGCAGTGGCAAACTATACACTGAAAAGCTATTAAACTGTAATTGTGTGTGTGTGTGTATGTGTGTGTGTGTGTGTGCGTCTGTGTGTGGTGCTGGGGATTGAACCCAGAGGCATTCTACCTTCGAGCTACATCCCCAGCCTGATTTTTAATTTCTTATTTGGAAACAAGGTCCCGCTAGGTTGATGAGAATCTCACTACTTGCTGAGGCTGTCCTTGAACCTGTGATCCTCCTATCTCAGCCTCCCAAGTACTGATATTACAAGCATGTGAGCCACCATGCCCAGCTAAACAGTAAATTTTGTTATGCATAATTAACCACAATTTTTTTTAAAAAAGGAAAACTGACAGGACAGAGATTTTACCGTAGGTGCAAGCTAACAAGTTAGTCGACATCCATTCAGGAATGCTGAGAGGACATGAGGCTTCTGGGTCTGAGTCAAAGGGCTTCACCACTCCAGGAGCAGCAGCGGCCAGAGCATATTCTTCATTAGTTTGCCCAGCGCCAGTTCCCACAGGGCAGTGACGTGAAGAAGACCAGGCAGGGCCCAGACACACAGTGGTTGCACTGCAGGAAAAAGCACCTGGGGCTTAGGATACTTGCTAATGAGCATCACGCACACCTGCCCTCTGCTGCAGAGGAAACACTATCTTACTTATACCGGGTAGTAAGCATGCCTGCCTTCTGCTCTGGAGGGAGACACTTTATCTCCAAATGTTTCTCACTATATAAACATCCCTGAAAAGGTAGTCTTAGACCAAGGAAAGCCAGATCTTGCTTGGAAGAGGTAAAGAAATATGATAAGAGCCATGAGAATTGTTTCCCAACAATGAACATGTGTTGTTTTTACAAAAACAATAGCTTCTTATCCTTATTTTTTAAGTGGCATCCAGACTAAGCCGTTTTTATTAGCCTTCTTTGTTCATCTTCACATGGACAGAGAGGTCTGACATCACAGAGTAAAATACGCTACTTCGTTAGCAAGGTCAGGGGGCTGTATGATAGAAGTCTGCTTTGTTCTTTGTTTTATCTTACTCTTAAAGTTTAAAGCATGTATTATCCACTCGGGTCCTTGGTGAGTTTTTTAGCTTTTCCTTATCTCTATCTGCTAGAAGTTACTTGTTATGTTGAAAACTTATTTTATAATACAGAAAAGACAGACACATGAATATAGTCTTTTAAAGTATGGAGGTTTGGGGCTTATAACTGTTTTGCGTTATTAGTAATTAATGTTGGGTTAATGTAGCTTGCTTTTTCATCTTGTAAGGTTAGCCTAAACTATTGTGAGAGTTTATAGAATTCTTTTCTAAGTGCAGATGTCTGCGCTCTTAACATTCAGTGTTGCCGGGCTAACAGCCAACTTTGAGCTGACCAAGGTCAACCTTGGCTGCAGTTCTTGGCTGACTTCTTAGAAACAGAGAAAAGGATATTACTGTTTTGCCTAAGTATGAAAGCTTGTTCTTAATAGCAATTAATACTGCCCGTATTAGCAATCAATACAAGCTCAGTCCCCATCACTGGGATTACAAGTGTGTGCCACCATGCCTGGCTGGTCTCCAGTATTAACTTGATTATGATCTGTGCTCCCCTCCCCACGCCTGCCCCCCGCCAGTCCACAGTGAAGCAGTCACAAAGATGCAAAAACAAAACAAGACAACTTAGTAGATGCAAATGCAGGCGCTCAGAGCTAGCTTTTCCTATCCTACTCACTAGATGATATAGCTCAGCACAAGAGGGAAAAGGCAGGGGGCCACTAGGACAGGACAACAAGGACCGACAGAAGCTTGGGCTGATCCTCAACCTGGGGGGAAAAGGAGCTTTGATGGAAAGAAGAGAGGAGAAAGAAAGAAAATAATTTAACCTCAAAAATGGGCTCTTCATTGTCATGAAGACGTTGTGCTAAGTGAAATCAGTTACAAAGGACAAATATCATGCAATTCCACTTACATGAAGTACCTAGGAGAGTCAGATTCATAGCGACGTAAAGTAGAATAGCAGACGCCCGGGCTGGGTGGTGGAGTGGGGGCATAGGGACCGTTGGATGGGCATCAGGTTTCCGTTGGGGGTGATGAGAAAGTTCTGGAGTTGGGTAGCAGTGATGGTTTCAAAACAATGTGAATGTACTTAATGACACAGAACTGCACACTTTGGTTTTTGTTTGTTTGTTTGTTTGTTTGTTTTGCGGTACTGGAGATTGAACCCAGGGGCATTCTACCTCTGTGCTACACTGCTATACCCCCAGTCCCATTTTTTTTTTTTTTTTTTTTTTTTTTTGCGGTACTGGTAATTGAACTCAGGGGCATTCTACCTCCGAGCTACACCCCAGCCCTATTTTTTATTCTTTATTTTGAAACAGGGTCTCACTAAGTTGCAGAGTACCTCACTAAATAGCCGAGGCCGGCCGCGAACCCGGATCCTCTGGTCTCAGCTATTGAGATTACTGGGATTACATGCGTAAGGCACCATGCCCAGCTAGAACTGTACACTTTGAAATGGTAATTTTTATGTCATATATATTTTACCACAGTTAGTAAAGGGCTCTTGATGATTCATTGCTGTTCTGGACAGCCAACCGTTTATCCAGAACAGGATACTGACAGCTCCACCCTCAACAACAGACGGGCGACCTGGCTCCCGGTGGGGGGAGAAGAACATGAAAGGAGAAGGCGCCCCTCCTCAGGGAACCAACGGCCCCGCCGGGAGCAGCTGCCCTCTCTCTGAGGGACAGCAACAGAGACTATTCCATCGGTTCTCCCCAGTGTGCGCACACTACACTCTACTTTGTCCTAGGGCTCCTTCCAGCAAGCTAGTGAATGCACCGAGCGACTCCACATAATTTGTTGCCCAGCCTCTAAATGCGGAGCATGTGGACATTTCCAGTCATTCTCCAGAGCTAGCAGTTGGAACCACGCATTACGAGCATCTTCGTTTTCACTCAGTTCCTTTATCACCCTATGTGTACTCTTTTGAGGAGCCTTTTAACCTCCCCAGCTCTTGCTTTTTAATAGTTCATGGAGTGAAACCAGAAGAGTGGTTCTGCTTCCTGGCTACACATTCAAATCACCTGAGGAACTTTTCAATCGTCCTCAGGCTCAGCCCATATTCTGGGACAATTAACTCAGAGTCACTGGCTTGGGACTGAGTGGTTTTCAAAAGCTCCTGAATGATTCTAACATGCAACCCAAGAGAATAAGTAATCTCTTAGGTCTCTTTCAGTTCTAAAATGATGAAAGCCTCTGAATTAGAAAGAAAGCTATATATATGTGCACAAATAGAATTTTTCCTTTCCAATTAACTCCTTGGGAAGTATTTTTCCCAGAAAGTACTACGAATTGAAGGAGATGTTTAATGAGGTTGCTATTTGGAGTAATTAAGCTAATCTATAATGCCACTAACCAAATATGAATTTACTCTTTCCTTATTGCCCCATCAATATTAGAATGTTTAATTTCACTTTGGTAAGTTTAACAGATGCAGAATATATTCATTTTTAAATGCCTTTTAAAATTCTTTGTGAGGCTGGATATTTCCTTAAGATGTTAGCTAATCAGCTGACTTCCCTTGTGAGTGAGATATCTTTTGACCTTTGCCATAGAAACTATTTTTCTTGAGATCATTATTAATCTGTTAATATAACAATAAAATAGCCAAAGTTAGTTGAGATTTAAATATTATACCAGGCCTTTATAGATATTATTGTTTTACAAAAAATTACACTGCAGTTATTATTCCTAAGTTATAAATATGAAAACTAGAGTTCAGAGACGTTAGGTTAGCTGGAATTTGAATACAATTCCAAGTGGCTCTAATAATCCATTCACTTTGCTGTACAGGTAAGCACTCAATGCTTGTTCTACTCATGCCCCTTTCTGAGAAAAGCTACCCTGCTCAAAGTACCTGAAGGTATTGAGTACCATGTGATTCTTGCTCTCTGACCATACATGATGGGTCGTTTCAGACCTATAAGTAAACGATGTACATCCTGGCCAGAAACAAAGCATATGGCCGAAAAAAATGAGCCTAGTCAATCACATATCTCTTTGAAAATTTGAATCTGGAAATACTGCATGTCAAGGCACTTAATAGAGCCGGGTGGCGCACTCCTGTAATGCCAGTACTCAGGAGGCTCAGACAGGAGGATAGCAAGTTCGCAACTAGCCTCAGCAATTCCACAACTTATGAGACTCTGTCTCAAAATTTAAAAATAAAATACTGCTGGGGGTGTGGCTCAGAGGTAGAATGCCCCTGTGTTCAGTCCCCAGTACCACAAGCAACAATGCACTTAATAGAAAAGCAAAAGTCAAAAAGGCTGACTCAAGAGATTCCTTGGGTACATTTGGAATCAGGTGAACCATGGCAAACTGAAGTTATGAAGGTCCACAAACTAATGTTAGCAGAAAAAGACAGAAGAGAGAAAACGAAATAGATGTGCTTACAAAAGCAGCAGTGCAATGAGGGAACAACACATCAGAGAAAACCCAGGGAGTCACTCCTCAAGCTACCTCCGTTCTTAGCAACTCTCCAGTTTAGATTTGGTTCTTGTGTATCCCTAAAATATAATCCTTTTTCTTGAGCTATCTGAACTGTGTCTCAAATTCCTTATCAAATACACTAAAATAAAAGTCTATCAAACATTTTATATTCCAGATACTAAATTTTATTACCTGTTTCATTATCTAGATTGTGGTGATGGCTTTACAAGTGTATACATATGTCAAAACATCACATTATACAGCTTACATATATATATACTTTATTGTAAGTCATTGATACCTTAGTTTAAAGCCATTTAAAATTTATATTCAGCTGCAGAGAATGGAGGAAAAACCTTAGAGGAGCCAGGAAAATGGTCTATGGGAAAGAGATGGGGAAGACTGAGGTTCATTATTGGAAATAGTAATATTGACTGTGTGTACATATGTGAAAATCCCAATGTCAATCTCAATATTCTGTATGGGAAGAGGAGAGATGGGGAGGTGGGGGGGGGGCACCAAATGCTTTGTGTATGTATGTCATTGTCAACATGATTTACATTATGATGTGAGACCATAATGCACCAATAAAAGCACATTAAAAAAAAAGAGAGAGAGAGCCAGGAATGGTAGTGCACACTTGTAATCCCAGTATCTGGGAGGCTGAGACAGAAGGATCGTAGGTTTGAGTACAGTCTCAGCAAACAGTGAGATACTCGTCAACCTAGTGAGACCCTGTTTCCAAATAAGAAATAAAATTGGGCTAGGGGTGTAACTCAAAGGTAGAATGCCTCTGGATTCAATCCCCAGTACCAAAAAAAAATTATATTCAGCCAGGAGCTGGGCATGGTGGTGCATGCTTGTAATCCTAGTACTTGGGAGGCTGAGACAGAAGGATTGCAGGTTCTCAGTTAGCCTCAGCAATTTAATGGGGCCATCTGCAACTTAGTGAGCCCTGTTTCAAAATAAAAAAATAAAACAGGGCTGGGGTATAGCTCGAAAGTAGAGTGCCCCTGGGTTCTATCCCTAGTACCTCAAAAAAATTATATTAGTCTCGCCAACAAAGATACTATACAATTCTTTAATTCTTTTCATCAAATGTATTATGCTTTCTGCTTAACTTGAATTAGTTACAATTAATCGTGGTATATTCAATGAGAGATTAAGTTAGTCTCAGTTTTGATATATGATTTCCAATTATATTTTATAAAATTATTCACCATTGTTTATTATAATTAGAAAAACGTGTGTTGGGTTCTGTACTTCTAAGTCCATTTCTAAGCATGGCATGATGGCACACACTTGTAATCTCAGTACTTGGGAGGCTGAGACAGGAGTATTGTAAGTTTGCAGCTAGCCTCAGCAATTTAGTGAGGTCCTATTTCCAAACAAAAAATAAAATATGCCTTAAGGTGTAACTCAGAGGTAGAATGCTCCTGGGTTCAATTCCCAGTATCACAAAAATTAATTAGTTAATTTCCATTAATATTTTTCATTTTTCAGTCAATTTTTGTTTGTTTGTTTTTAAACTTAGAATCATCTGGTGTGGAGATCTGGCGTTTTGTCCCTTTGTAATATTTTAAAGTTATGCTGCAGCAAAGACCTTAAGAGGCATTTTATATTAAAAGAATATAAACTAGAATCACCTTAAGAATTAATATACAGTGGAGCCAAGGAAGTGTTCTAAGGGAAGGGGAGGGGGAAAACTGAGGTTCATTATTGGAAATACTAACATTGACTGTGTGTACATATGTGAAAATCCCAGTATCAGTTTCAGTCCTATGTATGGGGAGGTGGGGGGGGGGACCAAGTACTGTGTGAATGTATGTCAATGTCAACTTGATTTGCATTATGATGTGAGACGATAATGCACCAATAAAAGCACATTTTTAAAAAAGAATTAATATAGCATTTTATTCACAGTTCTCTCCTGCTTTAGACAATAATTTTTATTGTGCCTATATATCCAAACAAGATCTAACCTGTCTATGGCTGATGTGTCCACCTAAATTTCACTCTGGACTTAGCAGATGATATAGAAGCTTGATTAACTGGCTGAGTTTAACACTAGACTACTTTCACCATTTAACCACTTCCTAAATACTCTTATTTTGAGACAGGTGCAGTGGTACACACCTGTAAACCCAGTACTTGGGAGAATGAGATAGGAAGATCAAAGGTTTGAGGCCAGCTTTAGCAACCTATGGGGACTCTATTTCAAAATAAAAAATAAAAAGGGTTGGGGGTGTAGCTCAAAGGTAAAATGCCTCTGGGTTCATTTCCCAGTAGCAAAAAATTAAAAAAACAAAAACCTAAAATAACATCATATTTATAGATGGTTGCCAAAGTAGATAATTTCCCAAGGCACTGGTGTCAGTGGAATTGAGCCTTGCTGGAAAGTTCTACAAAAGATTATAGAGTCTCTTTTCCTGAGGGGAAAAAAATTTAAAAATAAAAAAACAAATTAGTCAATGCTACGGTATGGGAAATTGTTCTAAGTCTAAAAAGTATTGATTTATAGCTTTTGCTTGCTTTGCTTGATTTATAGCTTTTTGCTTGCTTTGGGGGAACTGAAGACAGTGACCTCGCTCTCTAAGCTGTGTCCTTCTGTCTTACTGCACCTTTCGTTGCTTTGCTTAAGGGTGGGAGACCTCCCCAAGGAGGGGGCTGAAGACAGCAACCTCGGCCCTCTTGCAAAACTGCCAGATAACTTGTCTTCTAAAACATTGCTGACACAATGCACTACTTCTTAGTCAGCCAGAGCCAATTAGTGATTTAGTGACTCAGCCTTCATTCTGTATTTCTTTTTTTTTTTTTTTTTTTTTTTTG